>JAUPMG010096662.1:0-12408 GCA_031762675.1 Pachysandra terminalis
GTCCTTGAGGTTCGACACCCTCAAAATAGCCCTATCCTACAAGGATTCATCCTATTGCGAGTGGTTAATTATTATTGCCACATCACCATCCCTTTGCTCGCTTGATAATTGTTGTTGTAAGAGAATTCGACGAGTGCTAGATGGTCTTCCCAACTGCCCTTGAAATCTTGGTTACACGATCTCAGGAGATCTTCAAGCACCTGATTTACTCTTTTCGTCTGGCCATCTGTTTGAGAATGGAAGGCGGTGCGGAAATTGAGTTGTGTCCCCAATGCCTTGTGTAGACTTTTCCAGAATCTTGAGGTGAACTGCGAACCTTGATCTGATATTAGAGTGACGGATACTCCATACAGACGAATGACCTCTCTCACATATAATCTTGCCAAGTCGTTAGTGTTCATCGTAGTCTTTGAAGCTATAAAGTGAGCCGGCTTGGTTAAACGATCCACAATTACCTAGATCATGTCGTGGCTGTTGGGTGTCTTTGGAAGTCCCGTAATGAAATCCATAGATATGTGCTCCCATTTCCACTCCCCAATGGGTAAAGACTGAAGTGTCCCTTCCGGCTTCTGATGTTCTACTTTCACTTGTTGGCACATTGCACACTTGGTTATGAATTCTTCAATCTCAACCTTCATTCGATTCCACCAATAGTTACTTCGAAGGTCGTAGTACATTTTGGTTCTGCCCGGATGAATGTAATACCGAGATCTACGAGCTTCAGCTAGGATCGCATTCTTCAGATCTTCATCTTGTGGTAGGCAAAGTCGTTCTTTAAATCTGAGACACCCATCTTCAGCCTTGGTCCATTTGGTTCGTTCTTCAACTGCGGCTAAGTCTTGCAACAATTTCTCATTCTTCTTAAGGTCAATGATCCTAGCCTTGAGTGATGGTTTGACAAGTATGTTGCACAGTCTTACACCATGACTAGTCCTACGAGCGACGAAGTTGAAATCTACAAGTGCTTCGTAGAGCTTCCATTCCTGAACTAGCATATGGGCTACGACACTTCTAGGTTTCCGGTTAAGTGTGTCTGCTACTACGTTGGCTTTGCTTGGAAGGTACTGAAGGGAAAGATTGTAGTCGTTCATGAGCTTCGTCCACCTTCTCTAGCGCATATTCAATTCCTTCTGAGAAAATAGGTACTTGAGGCTCTTATGGTCTGAGAATACTTCAAATGATTCGCCTACAAGATGATGTCTCCAGATTTTCAACGCGAACACAATCGTTGCAAGCTCCAAGTCGTGTGTGGGATTGTTTCATTCATGTGTCTTCAGCTGCATTGAAGCATATGCTACCACCTTGGCATCTTGCATTAAAACGCAACCGAGCCCGGATAATGATGCGTCCGTGTAGACTACGAAGTCGTTGCTGTTAACTGGAATTGTGAGGATAGGTGCAGTAGTGAGTTTCTCCTTGAGAGTGAAGGATACCTAGCAAGCGTCGTCCCAAATGAACTTCACGTCTTTTCGAGTCAGCTTAGTTAGCGGGGATGCGATACTTGAGAATCCTTCAATAAATCTCTAGTAATAACCAGCTAATCCCAAGAAACTGCGAATTTCAGATACATTCTTGGGTTGCTACCAGATGGAAACTGCTTACACCTAACTGGGATCCACGGTAATACCTTCTTTAGACACCACGTGTCCTAGGAACTTTACTTCATCCTTCCAAAATTCACACTTCGAGAACTTCACGTATAGCTGTTGGTCTACTAGGGTCTATAAGGCAATTATGATGTGCTCCTCATGTTCTTCTTTGGATTTGGAGCAGATTAGATTGTCATCAACATACCCTATGAGGAACTTGTCTAGGTAGGGCTTGAATACTCTCTGCATCATATCCATGAATGATGTCGGGGCGTTAGACAATCCAAATGGCATGACTACAAATTCGAAGTGCCCATACCTCGTTCTGAACGCAGTCTTAGGTATATCCTCTTCCTTGATCCACAGTTGGTGATATCCGGATCTGAGATCTATTTTCTAGAAATAAGACACCCCTTGCAATTGGTCAAACAAATCATAGATGCACGGTAATGGGTATTTATTCTTAACCGTCATTTGGTTTAGTTTTCTGTAGTCTATACACAACCTAAGAGACCCGTCTTTCTTCTTCACAAAGAGTATTGGCGCTCCCCAAGGAGAAGAACTTGGACGTATGAATTTCAATTCTAAACTTTCATCCAACTGTTTTCTCAGTTCAGTCAGCTCTGTGGTTGCTATTCGATAAGTCGGTAATGCAATGGGTCGTGCTCCTGCTACTAACTCAATGCAAAACTCTACTTCACGCTTGGGTGGTAGTCCTTGGATATCTTGGAACACTACACCAAATTGACACACCACAGGGATTACATCCCAATCCTCCCTCTTCTCAGTGGACTCATGATCTATACAGGCAGATAGATTTGGTATCCCGGATTCCGAACCCATAACTTCTACCATGTCACCCTCCGGGGTTAGAAAGGATACAACTCGGTTATGACAATCTATTTGCACGTGATGTACAGCTAGCCAGTCCATTCCCAAAATGATGTCAAACTCATGCATATCAAGGACAATCAAATCGATAGGTAAGGTGAACACATCTATCACTATCGAGCAAGATTCGCATACCAAGTCTAAATGTGTTGTTCCTCCTACAGGGTTTGCTACTATCAAACTCCTCTCTAAGTTCTTCATGTTAAGACCCAAACGGTGCACAAGTGTTCGTGCAACGAATGAGTGAGAGGCTCCAGTATCAAATAATACTCGTGCAAAAATATGTTAGAGTCGTATGATACCTTCCATGACTTCATTCTGTTGTGGTTCAATTGCAAAGACCTTGGCCTTCTGAGGTGGTGGTTGTAGTCGTGGTTGAGGGAGTCCAGTCCTTGGTCCTTTGAACGGTGGTACTTGTTGAATAGGAATCGGGTTCTGCACATAGTGGGGTCGGGGTACCATTTGTGGATGTTGTGGCTCACCTTGGAAGGTATTCGGATTCCGAGATGACCGGCATTCTTTATAGTTGTGTCCTCTTTTCCCACAATGGTGGCACCGCATCAGGAAGTTTCCAAAACCTTGAGAATTGGATGGACCTTGAATTCTCTGCCTCTTCTGTGCCTCAGAGGTGTTTCCCTTGAAAGTACTAGGCTTCGGATTATTCTTGGCATTCCTCCGGTCCAAAGCTTTCTTGAACTCCATCATATCCTTCACTACTTTCCTAGCACAGTCCACCACTTTATGGTACTCGGTGAACTCCCTCACAATCAATATGCTCCGGATGTTTGGCCTCAAGCCATTTTCAAAATGAAAAGCCTTCTTTTCTTCCTCGTCCACTGCGTACTTTGCGAATTGGGACAGCTCGATTAAGTTAGCGGCGTATTCCATCACCGACATACTCCCCTGATCGAGTTTCATAAATTCCAGTTCTTTCTCTCTCCTCATTGTCTTTGGGAAGTACTCCAAGTAGAAGACCTCCTTGAATCTAATCCATGTTGTGACTGTTGTAATCTCCAGCGTCGACTTTGACCATCGATGTGCTTCTCCCTCTATCATGAAGGTGGCAAAAAGGATCTTGTCAATATCCTTAACCTTCATTACTTCGAATATATGTTCCATGGAGTCAATCCAATTCTGAGCCTCTATTGGGTTTATAGCTCCCTTAAAAGCTGCCGGGCCAAGCTTTCCAAAACTCTCCAGGCTTGAGATGTTCCTCTATGTTTCCGTCTGAAGCTGAGTTTGTTGCCTTTGAATCATGTTAGCCATATCCCCTAAGGCTTGACAGACTCCCGCTAATTGGGGATCACCCTTATGACCTCCTGCCAATGGAGGCTCATCGGCATGCCGACCTCTCCGCCTCACATAATCCTTTGCCGTTGGTGGCTCATTGGCGAGTCAACCTCTTCTTCTTTCCATTTGATCAACTTCGTCTCTGTCAATAGAATTCACATATCCGAACTTCTTGTTAGTAGGAATTTTAGATGGTTAGGGTTTAACAACCAACACACAGAAACTTATGAAATTTCGCCACATCAAAATCTTTCAAATCTCAATAATCTTAAAACTTAGGAAATCTAATTTAAAACGAAGAACTATAGCCCTGATACCAACTTTTTCACAACCCAAACCCACGAGACCACTTTGGGTTCAGAAGAGTTCGATTATGATCTTCACTTCCTCGGAAGGAGAGTGGCAATCGATTCACAGTTTATAGTACTAACAAATTTTAAACCATCATTCAATAAACACAAAAGTATTGTACAATTAAATTACAAAACTAGCAGTGAAATTAAATATACTGTTCTAGCTTCAAAATCAGATTCACATAAGATACCACTACGGATATCGTGAAAACAGACCAAAATAAAACATCATCAGAGTGAAACAAATCATTACAATTGAGTTACTAGTATGAGTAAAACTCGTCTTCTTCTTCAAATCCTTCCTCCCTCGTGGGGTTCTCTTCGGCCACAGTCTCAGCTAATGAACCTGGACAATGGTTGCCAAAACACATAAGCTATAAGCTTGTAAGTACTATAATTTTAGGAATATAAAAGTTTGTCCCGAAGTTCTTACGTTCACATTTCTTTCAATCCAAAATATAAGAGAAGTCATACCAATGCAATGTATGAGGTAAGTTATTTAATTATGCATGCTATGCATCTAGATTACAGAACCTCACCAAGGTGAGCTAGCAAGCAACTCTAATATGAGCTGCAAATGCAACTCTGGTAGAGTGTCGAGATAATCTGTTTCCTCCTGATCCAGCCTCTATTTCGAGGTGTCCCAACAACTTGAATGCACCCTAGGATGTCCCAGCAACCTGAATGCAGCCCCCGTGTGTACGGCCTATGGAAATTGGGCTATTCTACGTGTACAACGTAGTCTAAGGGTTTTCAACCTAGGAGGCACAATCCCCCCACTTATTTCTGATTAGTGGTCCCTAGACCGAGACTTGCAGCAACCTACGGATCCCTCAGGAAAACATGATCATCTGACCTAACTACATAATTCCTTTCTTATCTTTTCTTGTCCTTGGCACAGAGCCCTAGAACAAAGAGAAAGTATATTAGGTTAACTACGCCCTCAACTCCATCCAGCCAGTCCCTCCCTAGATGTGTTAGTCACATCGCACTCATTTCCAGTCACAAGACCCAACCTTGAGGTCTTGGAGTACAGGGCCACACTCGTTGACCAAACGATGGTCTAGAGTCTATGCAGTGCAGTGAAGTAGTGCACATTAACTAAGCATACATTCTTGTGTACAGGGTGTATTAGAAATTAATCAAGAGTATACTTCTATCTACGTTTCCTACATTATTACTCAACATCTCATTAATCCAAATACAAGATAGGGAACTACATTAACAGCATGTTATGTGCGTATAGTATACAATATATTATGCATGATAACGTGTACAGGGTGCATTAAGTATGGCATATACTTTCGCCATGCATGTTATTGTACATTTGTAAGGAACACATTCAAGTTTAACAAAATCTTTCACTCAACTACATTATCATGTCATACAAGTTAAAAGGCGAAAATCATTCATCAAGCTAAAGGCATGTATATCAAACAACTAGATTATACGCCACGCGAGTGTTCTACAACTAACTACATTTAAATTGGTCTAGAATTACGAGTTCAGCGAGGTCTTCGACGCACTGAGACCTTCTTCGGCGACCTACTCGGCGGACCTCCCTGATATTCGGCGACAATTCCATATCACACTTTCTCGTCGACGTCCCGTTCGGTGCACCGAATCTTTTCTTGTCGACCTCGTCGGCGGACCTCCCTGAGATTCGGCGACATTTCCAGAACTCACTTTCTCGATGACTCTGTCGGCGCCCTTGTCGCACCGAAGCTAATTTTGGCACCCCGAAGTCTACCTCGGTGACCTCTTCGACTGACATTCATACTCGGTGACCTTTCGGCGCGCCGAGATGTCTGCCCTTGGCCCATAATTCATGTTCGGCGAGCCGAGACGAACGTCGAACATCGCGAACAGGGCAAAATTGAAGGGTTTTCCATCCTAAATTATTTTCTTACATTCTCAAACATTCATAAGCATCAAATGAAACTTTTAAACTATCCTAAGAGAACAAATCCATTCCACAAACTTGTCAATATGGGATTGAAACTAAAAGAGATGTAAATGTAGAGAAATTCAAGACCTAACTAATTACATTCATGAAATTAAGACTTACCTCTTAGGTTCTTCAAGAAAATTCCTAATGTTCTTGCCCTTCATTCTTCTCCTCTCTCAACTCTCAAGCTTCTCAAACCTTTTAAGGGAAAAGAATCTCATTCTTCTCGTTCTATCTCCTTCAACCACCCTTGCCACTTGTCATCATCTTCTCTCTCATTTCTAACTACCCCAATCCTTACCCTTTATTTGTAACTACCCAATCCAATCCCTTCCTTTATAATCACCCAATCTCAACCATACACTTCATTATCCAAATTAAATTATTTAATTGATTTTCATTCAAGACACAAGGGTTGTCTATGGTATAAAACATTAGGTTCACCAGATCATATCACACGTAATCGTATGGCCGAATCAGATTTGATTGGCGATCAAGTTGGTGGATAGGTTCACAACTAGGATCAAAACATATTAAAGTGTACTTTATGCATTTTAGGTTGTTACACTATGAATGAATGCAATGCTCCCAAATCGAATAATATTTGTGCTGGAGTGTGATAGTTGTGTTGAGTACCTTTTACAACTACGTTCGACGCACGACCGTCTCTGGGAGCTGAAGGATTGTCCATGGCATTAGCCCTGCCTCTCTGCACTTGCTGAGGTGGAACTGGTCTATGGCCATCAATCCTTGTTGACTCTCTGCACTGCTTCTATATATGACCCGACTTGCCACAGTTGTAACACACTATCGCTCCACGTTGTCAGTAGAATTGTTGTTGTTGAGGTGGCAATGGCTGTCTCTGAGCAATAGGTCCAACCGGTACTGTTGTATCAACTGGCGGTGCTTTGACTAGTCTAGTCTCAGTCCTATGGCATTGATCTGCGTTCACCCTTTACTGATATGGCTGATATCTGCCTTTGTCCTGCCTGGTCTGCTTCCTCTATTGAGACGCTCTATTACTATCCTACTCCACATGACAAGCACACTCAAGAACCTCAGAGTAGATTTAGAGTCTAAGTGGAACAACCTTAGACCGTATAGCAGGTCTCAACCCCTCCTCAAACTTGGTGGCTTTATTCGCTTCAGAAAGCGTACCCTGCTCCAGTCTCATGAACTTATACTCCATATGTCATCTGTAGCTACTAAGGAAATATGTCACTAGGAACTGACGTCTAAACTCCTCCCAAGCCATTCCTGCTACTGCATTCCTCTCTACCATGTCCCACTAGTGGAGTACCTCACCCTTCAACATGACGTGACTAAAGACACTCTCTGCTCGTCGGGACCACCCATGGTCCTGAACATCCTCTCAATGTCCTGCAGGCAATTTTGAGCCTGGAGTGGCTCACCCTAACCCTCAAATGTATGCGGGGTAAGTTTCCTGAACTTTTTCAGTCAAACAATCGGAGTCCCTACTGCACATCTCTACTCAATCCTAGCATGTCTCTCTATCTGATCTCTCTGCAAGGCAGCCATGTCACCAAGTATCTGGTACACGCCAACTAGCTGTGGGTCGGCATCAGCTTTAACCCCAGATGAAGATCCCTCTCCTGTAGATGCTCTTTTCCTTCCAGCCATCTACATACCCAAAGAAAAATATTAAATCACTTAATCCACATCCTTACTTCTAAAAGTCACATAAACAAATAATTATTCAAGTAACAGTCATAGTATGCTATCACACAACAATCAGCAAACAATTCCTAATTCAAGTTTCTATGTTTCTTCTTCCTAGCTTCAGATTTTTAAGTGATCGCTAAGTTCACTGGTCTTCTAATCCTAGACAAACTTAGACGAAATTAAGGCTTTGATACCAATCTGTTATGCTACAAATTCATAGCACAAATCCCTACGCGGGTAGTGCGAATTTTTAGGTGATACCTTTAGGTTCCAACCCTGGAACGCGGAATACCACATAATGTGTAATGACCCTGACCCTACCATTTAATTTGATAATTAAATGTTAGTTAATCCTATTTTAAACTTTAGGATTTTATTGATATAAGAGGGGCTAGATTGGACCTTTATGTGATTTTGAGGAAATAGTAATAACTAGTGTAATTTCTATGAATTAGGTGGACTTGGCTTGGACCCTACTCAATGAACACAAATGGGACTATGGGCTGGCCGAATAGCCATTGGGCCAAGGTAAGGATAATTAAGTCATTTACTATGTTATTTGAATTAAGATTGGGATAATGGATTTTATCCACTAACCCACGCAACTTTTCAAACATGAGAGAGAAAGTGTCTCTACACGTTCAAACAAGAGAGAAAATTGGTCTTTGGGATTCACACGTCCAAAACAAACGAAAGAGACGAATAAGATCTAGGTTTTTGAAGAAAAAGGAAGAAGAAGAAATCAAAGGGAACTTATTGATCATCTAGTGCTGGAAAGTTGCAGAGAACAAATCTAAGAAAGAAAAAGGTAGGGATTCCCATCGATTTTATAGTAATCATGTTCATGGATCTTAGCAATGTTATAGCTATAGATTTGAATGCATGATTTCTTGACTTTAAGCATGACCCGAATGGTAATCTTATAGAATGAGTGTTGAATGAAGATCGTGATTGTTTGTTTACTTGATTAGCATGATTAGATCTAAGTTTACATTATTTAAGATGATCTTATAAATTCTTATGATTTAATTATGATTTTCGGGATTAATGCTAGTATGTTGATTGATTGTGTAGTGTAGATCTATAAACATAATTTAGATTTTGATATATTAGGTCTTGATCACTTGTATAATGATTAGAAGTTGATATTGGAGGTTTAGAAGTATAAAAATACATATTTGAGAGAATGGGCACGAAGCCCTAGAAGAAAATTTGATTTCTAGGCTGAATTTAGCTTTCGGTAGGACTCTCGGTAGATGCCGAGACATCTACTAAAAAACCCAGAAAATAACAAGCTCTCGGGACAATCTACCGAGGCTCAATAGATGATCTACTGAGATTCTCGGTAGAAACCACGACAGATACCGAGGATCTACTGAGCCCCAAATGAAGTCAAATTTCAAAGAAAGTTCCCTTGGGGTGTTGTACACATGTCTATGAGGTTGGTTTGTGTGCAAAAGAGATGGTTAAGGTCGAATGTTAAAAGGATTATGAGAAGGTTTGAAATTCAGGACAATAGGGCAGTCAGAGATGAGATATAAGGAGATTTTGACTTTAATGAGTTGGATATAGATATTGGACTACAAGGTAGGATTGGGATGATTAGAAATGTCTACATAGGAAATTGAGTGGTTTGACTGGTGCTTGTAGCATTCACTGTTCTGACTTATGCTTGGTTCTAATGAATATTTGTATGATGTATGAGGGTACTGGGAGTATCCACAATTTATGAATGATTGATTGTGATGTATGGATTGTATTATTTGGATTATGATTGTGTAAAGGTGTGTTTCCACCACGGGTGCAATTCCCTAAAGAAATGGTATTGTGTACAGGTGTGTTTCCACCATGAGTGAAAGTCCCTAAAGGAATGGTACTGTGTACAATTGTGTTTCTACCGTTAAATGAGGTAAAGTGTGCCAAATGAGTTGGCACCTCGGGGTTTGTTCCAAATGAGTCTCGATAGACGAGAAGTCAAATTGGTTTGGTCACTTTATATTTCAGCAACCTTTTAGGCTCGCCTAAAGGGGGTTTCAGCGACCTCTTTGGTGCGCCTAAATTCCCTCGGCGACCATTCCCGAGAACCATATTTGGCCTCTGAGATTCGGCAACCTCTTCGGTGTGCCGAAGAGGGGGGTTTAGGCTGTAATGACTTGAAACTTTATCCCAATTAATTAGGATTAGTGATGGAGTTTAATTTAAAATAATTAAATTAGGTTCATAAGTAAACAAGGTTAGTGCCTATTAAGATCCCTGACCTAAGAGAGTTAGGTTAATTAAGAAATTAAATTAATTTAGGTAGCCAATCAAAATGGCTAGCTGAAAGATTAGTGATTAATTAAGATTTAATTAAGTTAATGGGTTAATTAATCACACCACTGATCTCTGAGACCCGCCTCAGACTCACCGACAAAAGCACTCCAACAGAGTCCGCATAGGTGACCATTCGAAAAATACAGAACCGGAAACCATGTTTTGCCCTTAGCGCTGGCACTATTCACAGCTTGTCTATAAATAGAGCACTTAGCTCATAAAACACATTTTCTTCTTCTCTTCTTCTCTTTGGGGTTTTAGAGCAAATGGAGAGCATCCAAGTTCTGGATGCACTGCGAATCAACCTCAACCTACTCTAGAAACACCCCAAGTTGAGTAACTTCCCTTAAACGTGTTATTTAGTTGTGTTTTAGTATTTTGACGTAGGAGAAGGGTCGTTTGCCTCATACCCACATTCTCCTTGGACTTTTGACCATGTTTATGGATGTATGTGAAACCCTAAACACCAGACCATCTCATTTGATCATGCATGTGGAAAAAACCAACCCTAGGTGAAGAGAAAAAAGGGGAAAACCCCAAATCTCTACTTCAGACTAAATGAAAATGAATTTCGACCTTAGTTGAACCTTCCTGTGAGTAAAACTAACCACCCTGAAAAATTTCAGCCTCAATGGCCCTTTCCCTAGCTTCGCCGCACTCTTCGGCAAACCGAAGAGGTTGCCGAATCTTAGAGGCCAAGTATGGTTCTCGAGAATGGTCGCCGAAGGAATTTAGGCACACCGAAGATGTCGCCGAAACCCCCTTTAAGCAAGCCTAAGATGTCGCCGAAATATAAAGTGGCAAAACCAATTTGACTTCTAGTCTATCGAGACTCATTTGGACCAAACCCCGAGGTGCCAACTAATTTGGTACACTTTACTTCATTTAGGCGCGCCGAAAGGTCGCCGAAGACCCTGCCGAACCACTCCTTTGGTCCAAATGGAGTGATTCCAACAGGAGCGCGTGTATCTTGACGAGTTACACGTGTCTAGCCTATTTCCGGGTCAGTTAGACCTCACATGTAAAATCCAACCCCCAACCTAGAAATTTATATTTCTTAGTTTGGCTAAGAAATAGAGGGTTTCGGGGAAATGAGTAAGCATGGCCCCATAAACCCTCCTATTAGCTTTGTACTAGCATAATACACTTGTTGAGACGTAATTAGATGTTATAATGCATTACGTACCTATTCAATTGTGTGTTAGGCATATTGAGATGCCCTTGATGACTATCCTATGGGAATGCACTTTATTTAGGCACTCGGATGCCTCTCATGTAATTACATGATGAATTCGTTCACGTTGATGAATCCAAATGAATAGTGTTGATAAGGAGTTTGGTGCCGGTGTGCCCAACTTGCTTTATCCTTTAATGGCAGATTGTATTAAATTTAGAGTTCTGTTAGTAATGTATAGAGAAGTATGTAAGTAGAATTAGATCTATTGTGTGTGTGTGTGTATATATATATATATATATATATATATATATATATATATATATATTCTTAGTAAGTTAGACTATATGTTTTATAGTATGTGGTAAGTTAGATTATATATTCTATATCGATTAGTAAGTTAGGTTATGCGTTTTATCATTCATAGTAGGTTAGTTATGGGACTGTGCCCTTCTGATTGAATGCTTGAATATATGCCTATGAAATCTTATTTGGTGCATTCAATAAAGAATTTGAATTTAATGTTGCATATGGACTTTCTGGCTGTGATAGCCTAGTCTAATACCCCTCATGACACCATGGGTTAAGACTGACACTTGGGATGTTGACTTGATAACCATTAAGTCCTACGATAGGACCCTATGATCGGACCCAAGCTGAGAGCGAAACTACATAGGGAACCTCATCAGTCTTGAGGAATGATGTTGCCCAAGGATCTGCACGTTGGTGTAAGCTTGGAAGACAACTAGGCCATATATATATATATATACCTTATGTTGAGTTGTGAATATGTATGAATCCCTGAGGGATACCGCAGGTGGCTGCAAGTCTTGGCTCAATGGCCCGTGATAAAAAATAAGTGGGAGGATTTTGCCTCCTAGGTTTAAAACCCTTAAAACTATGTGGTGCCCATAGAATGGTCCTATCCCTTAGTCCGTTCATACGGGGGATGCATTCAGGTTGCTGGGACATCCTGGGGTTTATTTAGGTTGCTGGGACACCCCGGATAGAGACCGAGATCATGTGGGATCATACGATATCTCACATCTTAGACAGCGTAACATTTCTCTTGCATTGTATATCTGTGTCTATATTATTGTCAAAGCCACTTGTATGAAACACTTGGCCTAATTCTCATACTTAAAATCTATGCATGTAGTTGTAGGA
>JAUPMG010096673.1:0-12407 GCA_031762675.1 Pachysandra terminalis
ATCTACCTTCTTCCAGTTGTTATTCTTTCGATTTGAATGCACACCCTATCTTATTATTTCTCCTTTGAATGAATTTTTAATATATTTAATTATGCGACTCTGATATATATAACTTCCTATAGATAATAATTTCTCTAGGATTTATATTTAGGATTTTTACCTAAATAAACAGTAGGAATTGATTTAAAAATACTAGACTAGTGTGATTTCCGCTGTTTGTGTGATAACTGAGTATGTCGGATATTATTTAAGAATTTTCATATTTCATAAATCAAATCTTATTTAATATCCCATTTACATTTAGCCCTTTGTCTAGATATCACTTGCCATTCCCAGGCTTTGGTTTGGGGTGAAGGTTACGTATTCAAATTTGGGATCTCAAATGAGATTTCCGGTTTGGGTCGTGACAGATTATGATGATAGTTCATTACATGCATTCATACAATTCAATTCATAATTTTATTACGAGTGATAGCCTGTAGTTAATCAATACATTTTCTCACATGTATAATTCTGCCTATTGAATATACTTACTTTACTGAAACAATCTTATAGTTACTTGCTATGAAGTCTTATTCATAAAACAATTTAACATTCCCTACTAATACTCTAAATGGTCCTAATCCTTACCGGGTTAGTCTCTGTCTTAATCACCATTTGTTCACATATACATCCACATAACCTACTATTCAACATTTACTAATCCATGACTTACCACATTCCATGTTCCACATTACATTTAACAATCACAATCTATACATTTATTGTCAATCATTCGATTCAATTATAACAGTAACATTAGCATAGTATCGTCACCATATGTCCGGTGATGCATGCCATGCCATGAAGAGATGCAGTGGTTTGTTCATTTGTATGCAATGACATGAACAATTCAATAATGACCCAACAAACGGTCTAAGCAATCACGTGAATGCAAATGCATGTTGTTGATATTGTGATGTGATATATGCGCACGCCTGATCCAGACTAACACTATGCATCCATCCTCGGATACACGGCTCCTTTCTGGCTAAGGATACCTCGCCGATTCTGTGTACAACACAATTTTAGGGGACTTGTGACCCCCGGGAATCCATGCCCCGCTTTTATTTTTATCGGGGACACACCATCTCAACAGGATAGTCCAAGGGCATCATCTTTGTGGACCTCCCTCCGTGGCACAATACCCACTCACAACTACCAATCGAATTTACCCTCTACATATATAATACGATATATATAGGTATCCGAGGACTCTTGGGGTAGCTAATCCCTCACCCTTAAATCATCTTGGATTTATAATATATATAGTCCCTCATGGGACAACAGGGTCTTTACTCTCATTTGGGGTCTAATTTTGGAGCCCAAGTATCCTCACATTTGCCCACCTGAATGTCTTTCTCAAAGGAACAAAGGGGTAGTCTGTGGTCCAAGTCCTCACAAGGACTCAACATGCATGCATGGCTATTAGATGCATGAGATTAACAATCAGCTACATGATATGAATACAAACAATCCCTGTTGAGTAAACACCAATCATTCTGATCATGTTGCACATACCAAAACTAGCAAAAGAATAACAACACCACCCTTACTTATTACCATATCTCATGCTCATTTAAACAAAATAAATAAACAAACCATGCGCCTTCAAGGATTTACATCATTAGCCTTATCATCGCAGTACTATGCCATATGCCTATTATCTAACATAAGGATCATACACAATCATTCCAATTCATCTCATGAAAGTAGATAGTATACATCATGATTCAAGTAATGTAGAACACTTAAGGTTATCACAGACATTACTACACATTACCATAAGTTATGTTTATTCAAAAACATGCACACTCATACATTCTCTATGTACGGTTTACATCCTCGATACTTGAGGATGAGCGATCATTCGCCAATCGCATCCACATCATTCAGTCAAGTACCTCGTGTACCTTGTCGCTTACGTGTATGAATTATTCACATACAAAGTAGGTTTGTCTTCACCTCAATTAATGTCTTATCACTTGATTTGAAGTTATATACTATGTGTATAACATGGAACTCATTAATTCGATTTACCTCCTTTCATAGGGTTGAGGCTTATAACACAGTCAATTAACATCTTAGGTATTACTAGGGTACCTATGTGCACCTAGTCTCACTTACCATTCTACAATTCAAGGTCTAGGTCTAGGTAGGTTTCTAAGAACCACCAACCACATCAATCACCTGTACACTAGTCACAACAAGCCATACGGTCCCCGGGGTCTCATGTAAATCCCAGGCTAACACAAGTGTTCCCCTTCCTTGCCAGGCAGTCCTAAAGTCATAGTGGTGGCACCCACTAGTAGGTATCCAATAAAAACTCACAACAACTAACACACACTCGGAGCATAAGTGATCAATGATCCGAGAGGCAAGGTTCAGACAGTGGCAGACTGGAAATCTGACTAAGTCTGGAAAACGTTGACTTTTCACCAAAACCTTTTTAGAGTCCAGGTTATAATACTTTTCTTACCGGACTTTAGACATCTAATCTTATTATGATGTAACTAGATTTTACAAATTATTAGGGCCTTAAAGGTTAGCTAAAATTGGCCCAACTAAAAATTGATGTTTTTAACAAACGTCTTGAAAACCAGAATTTGTACTAAAACCCAAGAGTTTACTTTTTATACAATGGGAATTAGGGTCTGGGAGTATTTTTATTGAAGTCAAATTGGGGGGTGTTTGCTTATTTACATGTAAAATCTTAAGTAAATGGAGAATAAAAATACGAGGACACACTGACAGAGACCAACCTACACCTAATATTCGTCGGTGGGGTTGGTCAGTGTCTGAAGTACTGCAGATGTTGCTTGAAGGCCAAGCAGTCCTACTGACCAACTCACCGACAGAGACCACCCTGCACCTAATATTCGTTAGAGGGTTCTGTTGGTACACCGACGGACCCACCGACAGCAACCTATACAACCTCGTTGGGGGGTCCGTTGGTGGACCGATGACCCACCGGCAGGCGCGATTCTGGGTTCCGAAATTCTCAGAATTCACTCCCTTTCGCTCCTAGGTCCAAATCCACACATCAAAAGGATTTAAAAACACTAAATAAACATTACTAAACACATATCAGATGTTCCAACTCAATTTTATGGAATTAAAACAACATACAATCAAATATGGATCGAAATTATAACCCTAGGTTAGGTTTTCTGTTCTAACATGATGCTCTCACAACAATAATGCAAGAACCTCTTACTCAAACATGCTACATGCAATTTTTATCATAATAAATGCATAAAGATTATACATACAACTGGTATTTGGGGTTTTGCCCAAATACCCAAGAAATTGAGGGAATACTCGCCTTGGATTCGTTGATGCCGCCATTTCCACGCACTTCATCATTGTTGTCGCGTCCCCTTTGGTTCCTCATGCTCCAAGCTCCTTCTTCCTCCTTGCCTTGGTGATGAAAACCCTCTCAAACCCTTAGGGTTTCCTCTTCTCTCTCAATTTCTTAAAGAAAATAGGGTTTATGCCCCATAAGGAGTATTTATACTCCTTAACTCCAGCTAAGGTCCTGTTTGGTTCTGTACAGTGTGGGTTTTCACTTAATAGGTGATTTAAGCCAAGTCTCAAGGTTTTACCACCTAATTCTAAGTTTTGGGTTTACTCACACCATGTTCTACCTTACTCTGGGTCAAACTCACTGGCCCAACCTCACCTACCAGACAAATGACTAAAATACCCTTTCTAGATTAACGAAATTTTCTAGGCCGTTACAGTTGATGTCGACCATCAGTTGGCTGGAGTTTATCAGATCATTAGAGACATAGCAACTCTCCAAAGGAATCAGATGGGGCAGAATAGAATGATAGTAACCCCTGTTGTGTGGTTGGAGAAGTTCAAGAAACTTACTCCACCAGTATTTGAAGGTTTAGGTGAACCACTTCAGGCTCAGAATTGGTTGATATACATAGAAAGAATATTTAAGGCCATGGGATGTCCTGAAGACCAGAGAGTGTCTTTAGCTACCTCTCTACTGATGGGTGAGGCACTCCATTGGTGGAACATGGTGGAGAGAATCATAAAGACAGTAATGTCTTGGGAAAATTTTAAGGTTCAATTCCTAGAGACTTACCTTCCTAGCAGTTATAGGAGGCAGATGACATCAGAATTTATGAGTTTAATGCAAGGTCCACTTACTGTGGCGCAATATGAGGCTCAATTTGCATTGATGTCAAGGTTTGCACCACACATCATCGCAGATGAGGCTGACAAGGCTGCTAAGTTTGAGGAAGGCTTGCGACCATCCATTAGGAAGAGGGTGATACCCCAAGGGTTTAAAACATACTGTAGTGTGTTGGAGTGTGCTAGAATGGTGGAAAGGGATAGCGTGAGGTACTTACAAGAACAAGAGAAGAAGAGGAGTAACCGAGATAAGGAGAGCCTCATAGGACAAGGGAGAGAGATGGAAACGGAGAACACGTTTCAGATAAGAGGCAAAGGACTGAGGAGAAGTTGGTTCCAGTTGACACTACAGGTAGTGCGGTGGCACCACCTCAGCCATGCCCACCACCCAAGTGTTACAACTGTGGAAAGATGGGACACATTCAGAGGTATTGTAGACAACCAAGGAGAGAAGAACCAGCTGGGGCAGCAACTCGACCAATCCAATATGGGAGAGTCAATGTTCTGATTGGGGAGATGGATGAGTGTAGTGACAGGTTGGCTAATACAGTAACAAAAGGTATTACATGCACACACTTATTTGATTTATTTACGTTATGTTGAATTAGCATGATATAAATTGTATTTGTATGTAAGCATGTGTTGCATTAATATCATCATGATGAAGCATAACAAACTATAGGATTGAGTATTCTATAAATCTAATATTGCTAAATTTCGAGGGCCAAATTGCTTTAAGAAGGGAAGACTGTAACGACCCAAAACCATAATTTAATGATAAAAGTGAAGTATTATAAATGAATTGTGGAGTTGGGGATCAGATTGTAAATATTAGAACTTATGGAGGTATGTATTGAAATTATTTAAAATTATATTGGGCTGGACCTAGACTTAACTGTGTGGAACATTGATTAGGATAACGGGTTGGACTAATTAGGGTAATGTAACAACTTGAATAAAAAATAAAATATCAAGTGGAAAACTTAAGGGTAAAATCATAATTTAGGAAATTTTAGCTTACTTTCACTAATTAATTAGGATTAGGAACACTTAAAATTATTAATCTCATAACACACCATAGATTTCCTTAAATCATTAAAACTGATTAGGTAAGCCAAAATTAAAATAAGAAACAAAATAGGTCAGATAACCCAATTTAATGATTAAATAAGAAATATAATGTTTTGCCGATTTTTAATATTTTATTTAAGCAGGTCTATGTTTTAAAAAATTGTGATGTTTCATTTCTTTGTTTTAATCGCCGATCGAATTGTAGCTAACCATGCAATCGTGTTTGTGATGATTGTGTGGTCCTAGTGCTTTATACGGCAATTTGTCCTTTGTGTTTGAGCTATGGAAAAATTGTAAATTGAGTTGATGGATATAGGTGTATGGCAAGGATCGTAGTTGTTAAGAATGAATGATTTAGATTTAAAGTGATTGGGGTAGTTGTGATTATATGGTGAGGATTAAAGTGGTTGTTTTGAAAGGCTAGGATTGTGCCACATGGCATGGCTTGTTGGAGAAGACATGAGAAAGAATCTCATGTGCATTTTATTTGGGTTTTAATTTACATTTGAATTTCATTTCATTTCATTTAGGTTTAGTTTCATTTAGGTTCATTTCATGTGAGTTTGGGTTTCATTTGATTTTAGCCTTCATTTGAGCTCATTTCATTTGGGATGGGTTCTTTGGTTTGAGAATTGGGGAAGGGATGAGAGAAAAACGTTTTTGTCTTTTGTTTTTGTTTGGGTTTGGAGCTTTGAAGCTTTGGAGGAAGAAGAGAAGGCTCTTATGGGATAGAGATGGAGGATGATTGTTTGCTTAATTAAGTTAAGTACTAAATTCAAGAATGTAATTAGGTTAATTTTAGTTTTCTATACTTTCCTTATTCTTCAAGTTCTTGAAGTATTTTGATGATTACTGAATGAAATAATGACAGATGTTGATTTAATGATGTATTCATGAGTCTAAATAGGTTAATTTTGTTGTTCTTTACATTTATGTAAATTTCATGCTTAGGTTTTAGAGAACTGTTAGTGGATGATTTAAATGCCAATTTATGGTTTGTTGCTGTGCTTTTCTACTTGAAAATGACATATGTTAACCTCTAGGTGTTTGGGGATTGAGAAAACTTAGTTTAGGAGAAGACCCCCTTGAATTTGCGCTGTTCGCGACGTTCGACAGACTCTTATGCTCGCCGAACGGTTTGCCGAACACAATCTGGGCTGTAGGCGGACCCTTAGGCGAGCCGAAATGGTCGCGGAACACATCGCCTAGCATGAACACCCCGCCGAGATGGCCATCGAAGGGTGCGTCGAAGAGGTAGCCAAGATTTAGTTCCCTGGTTTTGTCACCGCGACACAGTCGGTCTGCTGAGCTGTTCGCCAAGGCAGGTTTTGGTGCGCAGAAGACCTCGCCGAAGACTCCACCAAACCTAATAGATTGAACTTAAATTAATATTTATTAATAGTTATACATTTACATAGTTAGAAATCAAATTTCATGAACATGTACATTGTAGTAGTATTGTTTGGAAACTTTCAGATTGTGACTTGAATTAGGGAGATATTATGATAACTTGGAACATGTGATATATGCCTCGTAGAAATAACAATGCACTTGGCACGTAACTTAGAATTCTCCCAATTCTTTCAAGTACGACACCACATGGGTTCAGATGCTGCCATTGTATGTGTGCTTCCAAATGGACCCGCTATCACGGGAGGATGAGATGTTGAGATATGGATGTAAGACCTGGTATGGTCATTACACTAGCGGTTAATGACACATCTGATACTTTCATCGTGAACACTTAGTTAACCCCACACACTTGTTTTCAGTGTACCACTTCGTCTTGCTTGAATGGTGTACAATATGCTATGTGACGTTGTGTTAGATCACTGTGGGTTATGTGTTATTGTTTGAATGGTTTGTTGTATTCTGTGTGAGATTATGTTTGATGCTCTAAATTGTGTGATTCTGAGTGAGAGTGTGTTTGATGCTGTGAATTGTGTGTTTACACCCTGTACACTATTAATTGACTGTTTAGGTAGCCTGCACCTCTCCACTTGCACAACATTGATCTCAAGACCATTGTATGATCAAGAGTGTGACCCTGTATTCCAAGACCTCAAGGTTGGGTCTTGTGACTAGACATGAGAGTGATGTGAATGACACATCTAGAGAGGGACCCGCTGGATTTAGTTGAGGGTTTAGCTAACCCAATAGAATTTTTCTTAGCCTGAGGGATCTGTGCCATAAAAAAAGAAAAGATAACAGAATCTTTGTAGTTTAGTTAGATGAATATGTTTTCCTGAGGGATACCGCAGGTGGCTGCAAGTCTCGCTCTACAGACCACGGCTCAAAAATAAGAGGTGGAGATTGTGCCCTCTAGGTTGAAAGCCCTTAAAACAACATTGTACCCGTAGAATAGCCCTATTTCCATGGACCTACACTGGAGGATGATTTCAGGTTGCTGGAACACCCTAGGGCGAATTCAGGTTACTGGGACACCCCGAAATAGAGGCTGAATCAGGAGGAAACATGTTATACTGACACTCAGACAAAGTTGCATTTTCATTGTGTTTGCTGTTGCATTTGCATGCCATATTAGACTACTTCTTAGATCACCGTGGGGATTACTGTATTTAGGTGCACAACATGCATTAATAATTAATTTACCACAGGCATCTTGCATTAATAAGCTTTCGTTTATTTCTTGAACTTGGAATATCTTAAATGTTTAAACTCTAAGATTATACCTTATATATTCCTGAATTTATATACTTATTGGCTCGTGGAGCTCATTCTTTTTAGCAACCAACAATTCAGGCTCGTTCGTCGTGGCAGCTGCAGTGGAGTTTGAGGTCTAGGTAGACCTTTCAGTTCGTAGATTTTGGTCGATGAGAAACCAGTTGAGTATAGCACTCTGATAACTTTTTAACTATAGTCTAGAGTTAGACCTTCTTTTCTTAAAAAATTTCAGATTCACATAATGTAGTATTAGTTCCTTATATCTTACTAGAACTTTGTTGGAACTTCCGCTTATAATTGACCATGTGATCCACCTCCATAGCAATATGGGGTAAAGGTTGCAACTTAATCCAAAACTTTTGAATTTTCGAGTTGGTTCCTGAAAAAGATGGTATCATAGCTATAGTTCTTCTAAGACTTAACTAACTAGGTTAGAATGTTCATAGGACTTCAGGTTAGGATCTTCTAGGTTTACCCTAAATTTAGGACTTATAGGGGTTAAGGGAATCAGATATCTATAGGATGTGAGATTGTGACGAACGATGTATGTTGGTTGTGCGTCCTAACTAGCGACTCCGGATGGATAATTGGGGACAGGAAGTACAACTGTTTCTGAGAGTCCTAAGGTAGAAGCTACTAGGAAGTCTTTGTTAAGCACCGGATTGTCACGTTACTAAATGATGTGATGATCTAGGGCTTATGTTTGCCGATTGAATTTATTCAAAGTACTTAGAGCTCTAATACTAACAAAGTTTCAAATTTGAAGGTCAAATGTAGTTGCAAATGCATTAGACTGAGAAATTTGGGAATTTGGTAGGAATTGAATTATAAATAAATAAAGAGGATAATAATATGAAATTAATTAATCAATTCATTTTATTATTTATATCATTTTATACAATCACACCAAGATGCTAATAGGATCAAAGTCTGGAGAAGTCACTCTTCATGCCAGATTCGGACCGAGAACATAGTCTGATGAATCTCTGTGTTTGTCTAATCAATCTTTAAATCTTTTCTTAGATGGTTTGAGATGATATAAGATTACCTGTGTTTCGATTAACAGGGTGACTTTAGCTCTTTATCTTTGCTCTTCTTGGTGATCTCCTCTTACGGAGGGCACACCTTTACGTAGTATAATTACTTTTAGTTGTAGGATTTCCTTCTCGCAGTGTATTAACTTTATTATTTTCCTGCTGAGCATATGTGTGTTTATTGGGTAGCCTGTACTGGCCCCTCTATTCCATTGTAATCAAACATGTTTACACTATGATTTTAAACACATAATACTGAATTCAAATTTTAATTTTTGAGAAACTTACAGTTTCTCCAGAACCTTTCTGGCTATGGCAAGGTTAGTAAAATCATTCCATCCTTAGCCATCATGCCTCCACCTTCTTCACCTCCTGAGAAATTCCCTTAGATAACACTGAACAATTAGGTTAGAAACCTACCTTATTAGATCACTTAGTTTAGTTTTGGGGCTCGTATATGGTGGCAGACAGAATCAGAAGCCAGCACAGCAACATCAAACAGACGAAGTGACTGACGGTTCAATCTGAACTGGGAAAGAGTATCACCTTCCAGAATATTCGAGGTAAGTATGCAAAAATTATTTAGGTTAGGTAGGGAAATTTCGGGGTCGAAATTCTTTTAAGAGGGGTAGGCTATAACAACCTGAATAAAACATAAAATATCAAGTGGAAAACTTAAGGGTAAAATAGTAATTTGAGAAATTTTAGCTGACTTTCACTAATTAAATAGGATTAGGAACACTTAAAATTATTAATCTCATAAGACACTATAGATTTCCTTAAATCATTAAAACTGATTAGGTAAGCTAGAATTAAATTAAGAAACAAAATATGTCAGATAACCCAATTTAATGATTAAATAAGAAACATAATGTTTTGCCGGTTTTTAATCTTTTATTTAAGCATGTCTTTGTTTTAAAAACTTGTATTATTTCATTTTTTTGTTTTAATGGCCGATCGGATTGGAGCTGACCATGCAATCGTGTTCGTGAAGATTGTCTGGTCCTAGTGCTTTATAAGCTAATTTGTCCTTTGTGTTTGAGCTAATGGCAAAATTGTAAATTGAGTTGATGGATATAGGTGTATGGCTAGGATTATAGTTTTTAAGAATGAATGGTTTAGATTTAAAGTGATTGGGGTAGTTGTGATTATATGGTGAGGATTAAAGTGGTTGTTTTGAAAGGCTAGGATTGTGCCACATGGCATGGCTTTTGGAGAAGACATGAGAAAGAATCTCTTGTGCATTTTATTTGGATTTTAATTTACATATGAATTTCATTTCATTTTGGATTAGCTTTCTTTTAAGTTCATTTCATTTAGATTTAGTTTCATTTAGGTTCATTTCATGTGAGTTTGGGTTCAGTTGATTTTAGCCTTCATTTGAGCTCATTTCAATTGGGATGGGTTCTATGGCTTGAGAATTGGGGAATGGATGAGAGAAAAATGTTTGTGGCTTTTGTTTTGGTTTGGGTTTGGTGCTTTGGAGCTTTGGAGGAAGAAGAGAAGGCTCTTACAGGATAGAGATGGAGGATGATTGCTTGCTTAATTAAGTTAAGTACTAAATTCAAGAATGTATTTAGGTTAATTTTAGTTTTCTATACTTTTCATATTCTTCAATTTCTTGAAGTATTTTGATGATTATTGAATGAAATAATGATAGATGTTGATTTAATGATGTATCATGAGTATAATTAGGTTAATTTAGTTGTTCTTTACATTTTTGTAAATTTCATGCTTAGGTTTTAGAGAAGTGTTAGTGGATGATTTAAATGCTAATTTATGGTTTGTTGCTGTGTTTTTCTACTTGAAAATGACATGTTAACCTCTAGGTGTATGGGGATTGAGGAAACTTAGTTTAGGATAAAACCCCCTTGAATTTGGGCTGTTCGCGATGTTCAGCGGACTCTTAGGCTCGCCGAAGACAATTTGGGTTGTAAGCGAACCCTTAGGCCAGTCAAAATGGTCGCCGAACATGTAACGCCCCTCAGAATTGCTATTTCTTCTACTTTGGGGCATTTATGTAATTATTGTGGTCAGCTCGTAAGGTAAGTGCATTGTGTGCATTTACAGTGTTTTATTTTGGGATTTTGTGTGTTTTCTCTTGAATAAGTGAAACCATTGATGAATGCATACTCTATGGATGTTCTACATGTGTAACTATTGAATGTTGAACATATGATGAATTGGATGACGGATTATATACACGTTCTAGGTCAAATTACTGAAATGGGTGTTTGAAGGTGTTTTCTTATGATTTCCATGTTTGATAATCATGATTTGTTTGAGATTAGTAGGTGGATTGATTCATGATGTTAAACTTGTATTTTCGGACCTAAATTTTCCAGAAAACACATGAATCTAGGGTGGTTTTGATTAGAGATTGGACAGGTGCGAATCTGGGCAGAAAAACCTAGAATCACGTCTGTCGGGAGTTCATCGGTGCGCCGACGGACCCGCCGACGGGTGAAAAACACACACACACACCGAGCGCATACCGAAGGAAACCCTCTAGGGTGAGTTGTTGGTGGGTGGTTGGTGAGACCGACGAACCCGCTGACCAAATGAGGTGCAGACAGGCCCCTGTCGGCGAGTGCGTCGGCCCACCGACAGTGACTAGGGCTATTTTGTAATGGTAGTCGGTGAGTCGTCGGTGCCGCCGTCGGACTCACCAATGTGCTTCGGGGGATCCGTCGGTGACACCAACGGAACCGATCGACGAGGAATGACTTTGGACTTTTAGGGTCGGAGAGTCGTCGGTGAGACCGACCTCACTCGCCGACGGGTGTCGATGAGTGCGTCGGTCCGTCGACGGACTCACCGACAGCACAGTGTTTTCCCTATTCGTGGGGTATATTAACCGACCGACCGGACCCGCCGAGATGGGCTCTTTCTTGGGATTTTAGTTGGGATTTCAGTATGAAAGATGCCCTGTTCCATTGGTGTTATGTGACAAATGTTTTGTGTTTCCATTACATGCCCGTTATATGTTAAATCATGTTGAATTATTTACGATACGCTTGCACTCCATAGCATGTTATGGTTGTGAGATTCACTCTATGAGCTTTCCTTTCATTATCGTTATATGATTGAAGCATAAATGGAATGTTTAATTATCGTGATGCATTCATCTAGTTGATTGCTTAATATCAGGCATCTAATGGGCATGCATGCATATACCGTCCTTGTGAGGACGTGGACAATAGAGTACCCCTAGATCCTTTAAGAAGGACGAGAGGGCAAATGTGAGGATAATTGGGCTCAAAGAGGCGACCCAGAAGAGAGTTAATGTCACGACCCAAACTTAAGGTAATTCACATGGAACCCCTTAGTTTGGAACCGCGACTCTCACCCCAACCGAAATCGGGAGTGGTCACCAAAATAGAGCCAAACCATAGAATCAATGACACTTTAAAGGAATATACTTTACTA
>JAUPMG010096694.1:0-12407 GCA_031762675.1 Pachysandra terminalis
CCCCCCAAAAAAAAAAAAAAAAAAAAAAAACAAACTCTGGACCCCAAGGCCCTGTTTGGCTTGGAGGTTTTTACCTTTTTTCTTTTTTCACCTAATCGGAAGCCGAGCATCATCGTAGCCGTCCCTCTTGCCAATCCATGGAGCTCAAACTGAAGAAAATTGCCACCTACTAGCCGCTATAGGTAATTTTTATTTTTTTAATCATTTTAATCATTTTATTTATTATTTTCTTTTTATGTATTGAAAAAGTTCTTTATGATCTTTGCCTGTTTAAAGAATTTTAGAATAATCTGTAGTTATCAATTTTGAATAATATTTAGTTTCTTAGAAATTAGGCTTAGTTGTTGGATTATTAAAATTAGAAGCATGGAATAAATGTCATTGTGCGAATTTTAGTTAATTTCCAAACTCTGATAATCTATTTTTACAGTGTTTAATAATTTATGAGTTTTGATTTATTTAAAATAGCTAGGATTTGAATTTGGACTTGAAATTTTATATGAGTCTGGAATTCATGTAGACAACTCCCAATAAATATCTCGGATCTTAATAAAGTTTTGGAGATGTATTTGTAAAATTAGTTTCATTGAATAGCCTAGTTTCACAAATTTTTAATTTTGAAGTAAAAAAATAAGTTTAAATTACATAAAAAATTTGATTTTGTTTTATGACTTTTATATGATATTTCGTAGGGTGTCTTCAATTTAAATTATATTTTTTCAATTTTTTATGTAAACATTGTAATAATTTTAATAATTTTGCTACATGTATTTAACATTTTTAAAATTTTCTTAAATTGACCAAATAAATTTGAGCCGGGTAACCGGTTGAACCGGAGGAGAGTTGGTGCCTAACACCTTCCCACTCTCTTAACTAAACCTCCTTACCCAAAATCTGGTTAGACCATTGCTTATTTGCTTTTCGGTTTATTTTTGGATTAATTGACCCATCAAAGGTGACCATTCACACCCAAATCCAATGAATGGTGGCGACTCCATATTTACCCGATCGACCTATGGTCCACCCGACCGTGAGGTGATCACAATAATAAAGGAATTCATCTTGCTCTCCAATTTCATTAATATCCTCATCTAAATTACCTGAAATGGTTGTCATAAGATGTCAGCTACACTTAGCCCAATAAGTAAAGTCAATTTTGTAACAATCTTAACCAGAAATAGGGTCTATACCGATATGCAAATATATAAAATAAAAACATTACTTAGACATAGTAAATATGCGGATAATGAGATGCACGGTCAGATTGTTAATGTATGAATGCATGCTTATGCAACAAGACATATTGATCACCAAGTGTGATCCATGCAAAATATCATGCTGTGCAAATATGCATGGTGTTTAGAATTTGAATTATGTAAGTCCCACACTAGACCAATCAATTACTGAGCAAGAATGTCTTATCGAACCATTCCCCCGCATACACGGCCACTCTTAGTAAGATATTCCACGTGCGCATCATAGTTTTGAGGGTTTCGACCAAGAGGGCACAATTCCCCCACTTATTTGCGGTCAGGGCAATGCAAAAATCAAAGGTGTCTCATAGTTAGGACTAACCTTAGTGAGCACTACATAAGGCGAATGTCAACAGAATTTCACTCGGCATTAGTTACGTATAAAAGTACGTTATCTAGATGATAAGAACTGGGGACCGATAATGTTTGTCCATCCGGGACTTTCTCACCAAATCACGATGTCAAGGTCACGATCCACTCAAATTAGATCAGAAACTCCATCATAAGTGAAGTCTGATGGTAAGTCTAGTTTATGACCACAATATGGTCGTTAAATCATATTGGCTATGCTGTGCAAAGTGAGGTGATGGTGCACATTAACTAATCATTCGTGTAGGTGTACAGTTGTGCAATAATTCTAAATATGGATTATAATGCCTTAAAAATATAATTTAACTCATGATAACAGTAAATCAATTCAGATGATGATGCATAGATGATCAGTCACAATATATCAAATAACCATAAATCAATATCATACAAGTAAACCAAATAAATCAACAACACTTATAACAAATCATTCTTGACCACCAACCAGTCTGGCCTGACCGGTGGGCTAACCGGCACGCCGGTTGGCCATTCAGTAGCTTAGACAGGGCCAAACAATCAATTCACAGGGTTTGCTGCTGGCTGGCAGGATGGTCGGCACATCGGCTGGTCATTTGGCAGGCTACGCATAAGGTCACCAAATCAACAAACATAACAGGGTAGCCATTGGATGGCTGGCCGACACACTGGCTAGCCATCCGGCAGGCTATCCAGGGGCTAAATTTCAAGTCTCAGACAATGTAGGCCACCGATAGACTAACCGGCACGCTGGTTCGCTTTCCGGTAGGCTAACCCGGGGGCTCCAATTCCCTTTTGGGAACCGGCAAGGTCTCGGCAGGCTACCAGCACGCCAGTAGGGCTGCTGGACCATGCTGGGTGCAACCGATGGATTAACCGGCACGTCGGTTGGCCCAATAACAGGGTTTTTACACGATTTTTATATTTTAAATTAAATTTACCAATTCTTATCAACATAAACTCATATTCAAATCAATTGCCGACACTAACCCAATAAAAATATAAACAAACGTCAAAGTTACATGCTTGAAAATATTAATGTTTGCAAGTTTAGGTTTTTATGTAGAACAATTTTTTATGTGACTTGAATTCGATGGGGTATGTCATATTCTTTGAATATGGCATATCACCTAATTCAAATCATGGTTGTACACGAAATTGAAGTTACTTACCTTTCTTAATGCGTGAATCCTTGTCCTTCCTCAACCCAATTCACGTTTTGAACAATTCTTCTTCTTTCTTAAGGTTTAGATCTCAACCAATTCTTAGAATTAATGGTTTAGACGACCAAACCAGGCTTTAGGTAGTTTTTATGAGTTAGTCTTAGTTTAGGATTTGTCTCTAATCCCAGCACTTGAATTTTAATTAGTTAATCTACACCCTTGATTAATAATAATAGCAATCCAAGTAGAATACAAACATTATCTAAGTCTTATCCTATTTAGATCAGTATTTATCTTTCTATACTTATCTAATCCTAAGTCTTATTATCTTTTAATCTTGACCATTCATTATGTTTAATTATTTCTGCGAAATCTCAGCCATTGGTTTAACTTTGAGATTATGATAGTGTGTGATGCAATCTAGATAACCTATTGTGCTCCCACCAATCACAATTAGTCAAAGTCAACTAATTAGCTATTACTAAAATTTTTAAAATAGTCCCTATTTTCTAATTAATTACATATAAACCTTATTACTAATTACACTAAACTCCCCTATTTTAGTTGGGCTATTACGTCCAGAATGTCACCTGTAACCTTGCTACGTGTTGGTCGTAATATGGCCACATGTCAGTTTATTACCATGCCATTTATCTATAACATTTTTCATATCTACATTTCAGTCTCCCTAACCACGAAGATAAATTCGAGATTATTGGCGTGGTCACGTTGAGGTTTACGAAAGTTGTTCCTGCACGCCGATTATTTCTCTCGAGCATTGGGCGGGAATGATTCTTCATTTCTCATTTCTTCACATGTGCATATATGTATATTTTCACATCAACCACTTACTGCATATGAGTATCGGTGCAAGGACATTTTCTTCGTCGGGGTTTTATGTGCCAAACACTATCTTCGGTGCTGGCATCAAGGACAAATTTCCCTTCTTTCTTCTTTTTGATGTTAACGCCGAAGTCAAGCCCCTTTCGGAAATTTCATGCGCCAAACTCCCTCTTTCTCTTTTTTTGTTGGTGCCAAGACCAGACCTCTTTGAGATTTTTATGACCAAACACCATTTCGGTGTTTGAAGCCAAGGGAAAACTCCTCTAAACTCTTCATGTGTCCAAACACCATTTTGGTGTTGGCGCCAAGGGCAACATCCCTCTCGAATCTTCATGTGCCCAAATACCATTTTGGTGTTGGCGCCACGGGCAAAACCCCTCTCGAATCTTCATGTGCCCAAGCACCATTTTGGTGTTGGCGCCAAGGGAAAAATCCCTCTCAAATCTTTATGCGCCAATGTCACGAGTCGAACCCATTAGACCACTGGAGCCCAATTAGTGACCATCACTACCTCGGAAGGAGAGTGGTAGTTGATTCAAAAGCAATAGTAAAAAACAATGAATTTCATTCACAAAATAAATTAGAAGAGTTATATACATAATTACATCGAGTAGTAGCGGAAGAAAAACAAAATAATTGTTCTAGGTTAAAAACCAGATTTTAACAATGGAGATACTACCCTAAGTATTCTCCCAAAAGAATCAAAACTAAAAACATATCGTAGTATTACAAATATGTTCAAAACATTACAAGGAAATCATTGGAGTGCGTAAAACTCGTCTTCTTCCTCATATAAATCTTCTCCCACAAAGCTCTTGTCGGCTACAGTTCCCTCTTAGTTTCCTGAAATGTTGCTAAAAAGCATGAGCTATAAAGCTAGTAAGAAGTAAATTCAAGAATGCATAAGGTAAGTCCTAGAGTCTGAACAATTTCAATAATTCAAGCACACACAAGAATGGAAACACAACAAATGCAATGCATGAGGCTAATTAATTATTAAGTGCGATGCTGTGCGCCTAAGTTAGAGAAATCACCAAGGTGATCTAACAATCAATCTAAATATGATGTGCAATGCAAAACTCTGATAGAGTGTCAATTTGAAATGTTTTCTCCTGATCCAGCCTCTATTCGGGGTGTCCCAGTAACCTGAATTTTCCCCAGGGTGTTCCAGCAACCTGAAATCATCCCCCCCGTCGTAACGGTCCAAGGAATAGAGCTATTCTACGTGTACAACGTACTTTTAAGGGTTTTCAACCTAGGAGGCACAATCCCCCCACTTATTTTTGATCAGTGATAAGTAGATTGAGACTTGCAGCCACCTGCGGTTTCCCTCAGGAAAACATGACACTTGACTAATCTACGAAGGCCCATCACTGCTCCTCGGGTCTGATACCCTTTGGCAAAGGAGAGTGTATTGGGTTAGCTGCTCCCTCAACTCGGTCCCGCCGGTCTCCTCACTAGATGTGGAATCACATCACTTTCATTTCCATCCTCGAGACACAACCGTGAGGCCTTGGGCTAAAGGGTCATACTCTTTGCCACTGTGGTCTTAGAGTCTATGAAGTGTTGTGAAGGGCTAAACAATCATCTTGTGGTGTACAGGGTGAAATATAATAATCTAAAGTACTCAATTCACATATCTCCAAGTAGCTTCATATAGCATTTCATTTGCTTAAGTTCTCACGGCATCATCTCTACTAGCATTCATACTTGTGAGCATATAACATAATGCAAACCATCATATATGATAATATATATCAACTTACAAATATCAAAACATTAATGTAAATGGTCTGGTTCGGCTGGATCCTCGGCGAGGTCTTCAGCGCACTGAAACCCACCTCGGCGATTCCTTCGGTGCACCGAAGCTTGGTTCGGCAAACATCTCTGAGATTCGTGACAAAACCAATGGGCCCTTTCTCGGCGACCTCTTCGGTGATCCCTTCGGCGCACCGAGGTCCATTTTGGCGAGCCGAACTGATCCTCGGTGACCTGTTCAAGGTGTTCATACTCGACGGAATATAAGGTGTGCCGAGGGGTTCTCCCTTCGCCCAGAAAGAGTTCGGGGATGTGTTCAGCGCGCCGAGGAGGCCGCCAAACATCACGAACAGGCCAAAAAGTAGGGATTTCCACTAGATTTTTAGGTTTCTCAACACAAAAGAGCAAGAAGATGATGATATGTGAAATTCAAACAAGAAAACCATACAAATAACTATAATCTAATATTCAAACTAAACTAACTACATTCAATAAAACATTTAAGTAAGAATCATATAAAATTGAAGAGAAAACTAAGATTTAACTATCAACATTCATGAATTTACACTTACTTGATTGAATCAAGCAATAATCCCAAACGAAATCAACACAAATAGGTTCCTTCTTCTCCAAGCCTCCAAACCAAGAAAACCAAACCAAACAAACCAAACATGAATTTTCTGTCACATGCAAGATACCCTATGTCAAGTGGCACAATCTAGGCCATCCAAACCTAACTACTCAATCTCAACCATTAAACTTTGACCACTCACATCTAAACCATTCAAAATTAACTACTTAATCCATGCCATACACCTCATCACAACATTTAATTACCACAATGCCATTAGCTCAAGAAAAACAAGGTTACACTACTATGCATCACACAAAAATCACAAAATCATCACAAACAAAATCGTGTGCTCGGATCTAATTTGATTGGCGATCAATTCGCCAGATAGAGTCACGACAAGGAATAGAATATAATTAAATAATAAAAAGGTGGTCTAGGTCGTTACAGCCAACACCATTTTGGTGTTGGCGCCAACGGTAAATCCGTCTTGGGATTTTTGTGCCTTTTCTATTTCTCTTCTCCTTCTATATATATGGTGGAATAGGTGACCTTGTTCATAATTCTTATCTCTTGAGAGCTTTTCCTCTCACTTATTAGGAGAAAGATATCTTCTTGGGCTCTGTGTTACGGCATAGATTTGCCTATCTTTATTGGCCAATGACAACGTGGCACGTGGAGCCAGAACGTCGGGTGTAGTGTCGATCACGGTGCTAGGATGCCAAACGTCACGCAGATCACGGCGCATGAAGAAGCCAAATGTGTCACATCCTAAACTTGGAAATCTCAAAGGAGTCCCTAAATTTAAGTTGTAACTCTTGCCCCATATCCCTATGGGAGTGGAAAGCAATATTTAAAGCATAAGCGGAAGGAAATTAAATAGTTCTAATAAATAATTAAGTAAAAATACAGATCTGTTCTTTACATAAAACTAAAGGAAAACATCTACATCTAATACACATGCCCTATCATCTAATGTTCTAGTTCCTTATTCCCTTTCCAAAGCTCTCCCTTTTGCTATCTTCAATCATTTTCCTGAAAAATATGAATTCAACAAACATAAGCTAGAAAGCCCGGATGAGTAGTCCTTCAAAGCAAGGTATTTATTCATATTCCAATGTAATGAGAAACACACAGTAATATAATTGATAATAGTAAATTCTGTAAAATATATGAATAATGATGAAAATGAACATCAATCAATCAATGTTTCAATCTCTCCCAAATCTCACTTTGGTTTGTAAATCAATGGTCAACTTCAAGAGTTTAAGTGCCTAATTTTATATGATAATTAGATCAAGTGCATCATACACAAGATACTCACAATAATATCAACAAAGACATGAGAATGCAATGGTGCTATTTAGTATGCAAATATAGTAAGTTCCCACAGGATCAATCCTTCTTTAAACAAGATGTCTTCTCGAACCATCCCCCTCCATATAAGGCCACTTTCAAAGATAAGATATTTTATGTACGCAACATAGTTTCTAGGGCTTTGACTTAGAGGGCACAATTCCCCCACTTATTTTTTATCAAGGGAAAATATCCAAGACATCATAAACGTGAAATCTCCTCAGGGAATCATACTTATTTGATAACCAACAAAAGGATAATTATGATTCAGCTATTGGGCATCACCTTAGTGAACTTTCCCTCACCTATCATCTTATCACAAGTTCTTTGAGGTATACCAACAATGGGTTCTCTCTCACCTTGGGTGAAAATAAGCATAGTCCATTCATTGGACAACAATGGTTAAATAAGTCAATTAGTCTCTTGTGATGGTCTAAACCCATGGGTATCACATAGGGCGTTAGACAAAGACATCATAACAAGGTAGTTCATATGCAACTCATAGTTTCAGGTCCTTTAATTAATGCAATGCACATACAATGATTCATAGACATATATTCAAATCAGCAAACACATGAGCACAATCCCATGATTCTAGGTCATATAGGCATAACGTAACATAATCACATATATTTGATTGGGATACTTACTTAAGCATAATGCAAGTGTTTGAAATATGAAACAAGCATTACTAAGTAGGCATACAATAAAATTCCTTAAGCAATTCTACTCTCAAGGACAATAGGTACGTCTAAAACACTTAAATGGTCACATCATCATTCTATCAAGTTCAGACATCAATTTTATCATCTAAGCATGCATATAATAAGTAAATAAGACTATTAGATAGGTTGTGGGGTTGATTCCCTAGTTAACTCAAAATCTCATACTGCCAGGCTAATTCCCAAAAGTCTAGATCTTAGGTATGGAAGATCGAATCTTTATAGGTACATCCCCTGTGCTTGGAAACATGGCCAAGCATCTAGGTTTAGTGTTTTATAGGTATCCAAGGTCTTATATAGCAAAAAGGGTCAATGTGGGATTTCGGCAGGGTCTAGGTATGCCGAAAATATCCAAAGTTTGCCAAAGTTTCCCAAACTCTGGAAATAGGACAGGGATGGTCTAATTAGATCAAATTCTGAATTTCCTCACTTCTCAAAACCTGGCTCGGCAGGGTCCCTAGGTATGCCGTAGTGGACTCGGCACCTCAGGCAGAGAGGTGGAGTTTCCTTTGTGGGGCTTGACAGGGTGCTCGACATGCCGAGTAGGCTGCCAAATCTCAATATGGTCAGGATTTAATTGGGATTTCTTCCAAAGGTCTATTTTCATCTAAGGGAGCTTCGAAAATATGATTTGGGTCTTGGGATTTGGCCGACACATAGATCTCCTTGTTTCTTGGGTTCCAAGTCAAGGATTTTATGGGTTTTGCTTAATTCACACGACCATACTGTTTACAAAATATTAACTAGAGATCTTCCTGGGTTTTACTATTAGTACCGTGGGGAAAAGGGTTAGCACAATCATACAAGAACTTTCCCCGTGGTCATAACATTAAAATAGAAGTAAATACACAAGACTTTGAAAGAAAACTCACCTATTTTCCTCAGGTTGTTCCTTGGGTTGATTCTTCCTCTAATTCCGGGTTTCTAGAGTTCTTCTTCTTATCTAAGTATTCTCCACGAAATTTAGGAATCAACATTCTAACTTACTAATTAGTTAGCCCTGCTTCTAGAAGTTACTTATTAGGTGTGTTGGTTGTCTTGTGTCTTAAGCAATTACCTTAATTTACTAATTGATCTATCTTACTAATTTGATCTAGTTTCTATTTTACAGTCTATGCCTAGTCATCAAGTCAATATTGTTGACCAAGTCTAATCCTAGTTACTTATTGTGTATTTCGAAATTAGCCTATTATCGTATTCTGATTTTTTATGCTATTTAAATATTAAGATTAATATTATTACTTATTGGTTTATAAACTTAGGATTTCTACTAAATTACTATTTTACCCTTTTTTTAAATTTGTTATTTTAAATTTTGAGGTTCTTATAAAATGTAACGCAGATCAACAGCGTACAGAATGCCAAGTGTAGCGCTGATCACAACTCACATGGAAATCAAGTGAGCACTGATGAACGACGTACAGGATGCCAAGTGTAACGTTTTTCAACGGCGTATAGAAAGCCAAGCACCAAGAACAACACTTGAGAAACCAAGTGTAGTGCCGAACATGTTGCACGAATAAGTTAATGAGAGCATCAAGTGCTTAGTGCTCATAAAAAGCCAATAAGAGTGTGACACATGTTGGACGTAAGAATAAGTTAGCATTGTTGTGTGAACATGATAGAGTCATAGATGTGAGACGTGTGCCAAGAAGAAGCAGGGCAAGTGAGCTCATGTGCTCAATCCACCTACCCATAAAGAGAGAAAAAAGCATGGGAGTGAGCAACCCACGTTTTGATCAAAGACGACATGCAGACGGCTGTATAACTGAATTGAATTATTACACAATCGATCAAGCCAATCTATAAAAGGGAGAGGACCTGCTTCTTCTCAAATCCTCCAGCAGTATCAACACAAACTCAACAAGTCTAGCGTAACATTGTATCTCGGGCTCCGGGTCTCTTATCCCCCTTTCGTTGCCTTTGCGGCAACAACAGTGCCCAGTTCTTTTGCGGCTCACCAGTCAACCTCACTCCATCGAGTATTGTCTTCAGCATTGACAAGACCTTTCAATCTGCATGTGAAACCACGATCACTAGGACGAGAAGCACCTCTGTTCGTTAATGAATCCAGTTTGAGCCGCTATTCTTAGCCTCAAATTTATCACACTATCACCCTCCAAGAAGATGCACTCAATCACAGATGCCTATCCAGCTAGTTCGCATGACCACTGCCGCTGCGATAATGCCTCCTGTTCATTAGTCTTCTTTCTACCTTTTACATTTTTATCATTCTCTCCCGAGAAGCTGCCTACAGGTAGTATATCCAGGTACGTGACCATGGACACTACAATAACCACCGCTGGGTTACTAGCCTTCTTTCTATCTTCTTTTTATTTGTTTATTTACATGAGATTGATGGTCCCGTTACTTAATCTTGAATAAACACTTGGTTAGGAGCTAGACTCTCTTTGATTTAACCCTGGCTATCATATTTGCACCATCTGAAGGATTTTACAAAAAGCTAAGGTAAGGGAGAACCCCATACTTTTCGTACAATCACCTAATAGCCTAAAACAGATGCATTATGGTGGCATATTACACCTCCGATTGCTCAGGCAACTCAGACAGATTGTGTGGTTAGGTGCCTGGGGTCAAAACCCAAAACCCCGAAACTATGGACTAGTAAGTCTTGGCATGCCCGCGACACACACACACACACATATTCACTTACTCCACACCGCGCCAGGCGAGCGAGCCACGCACGGACGACGGGCAAGAGCAGGGCACCCGGAGAGGAAACACACCCTTTGGGGCATGCCCGGTGGGACATCAGGTGTAAATTATGCTACGAAGAAGCCAGCAACTTGTGGGAGGGGATGCTGATGAACATCTACCTTCAACAGGCAAAGAACATCAGGCACGTGATCCTCCCAGAGCTGTAAATGAGGTTGGGTCTATGTCTGGTCCTGCTCAACAACAAGGAGACCAGGATGCATTAGTACAGGCTTCGGTACATATGTTGGTCAACCCCTTTATGAAAATGATGACCGAAACTAACTGATATTTTGTTGCACTTAATGAGAGCATCAACCGATTAACGGCTAATCCCAATGATCGGCAACCGGTTACGTTTCCTCCACATAAGAAAACACCAGTTCGCATTAGGAGATATGGCTGTATTGAAACTCCACCAATATCGGCTTCTAGAATCGGCCCAGGGGCACCTAGGCTAAATGGAAAAAAATGCCAGGGGTCAACCCCAGCCAGGAAATGTAGATATCGGACAGGGTACAAATCCAACCTTGGTAGCCAATAATGATTTGAAAAAGAAAGCTGCATAAGCACTTACAAGATCTAAGCTAGTACTGGCCTACAATGGAAGCTAATACTTCTGATTTCGTGAAGAAATGTGTGAGATGCCAAGTCCAAGATAGTGTCCCAAAGGCCTTAATGAAATGCAGTCAATCATTACTCCTTAGCCTTTACATACTTGGGGATTAGATTTTTGATTGGTCCTATTAATCTTATCAGTAGGAAGGGACACATTTGGATTTTGGTAGCAACGAAATACTTCATAAAATGGATTGAAGCTGTTCTAATTCAAAGAGCTAATGGAGCGTCTATCGCTCAATTCATTAAAGACAATATCATCACTTGATTTGGTGTTACTCAAAGGATCATTTCCGATAGTGGAACTTCTTTCCTCAATAGCACAGTGCATGAGCTGACATCCTTTCATAGAATTGATCATGTTAAGTCTTCTCCCTTACCCTTAAGGGAATGATCTGGTTGATGCATCTAACAAGACTTTGATTAAAATTCTAAGTAAACTTGTCTATGATCAACCCACACGATGGAACGAATTCCTACCTCAAGTCTTATGGGCATATAAAGTAAACAAGCATAAAGCCACTAAAGCTACACCCTTCTCCCTTGTATATGGATCAGAAGCAGTTCTACCAGTTGAACTTCAAGTAGCTTCAGCAAGAATCCTACATACAAGCGAGTTTGATTGGAGTTTCAGAGATTTTGCTATTGTACGCTGTAGTGACCCATGTCTTTAAATTATAATTAACAAGGAAAATCCCTTGTGAAAGATTATATATATGATTGTGTAATTAAATAATTGAAATATCTAGGATTTGTAATTACAACTAATTATGGGGTCCATTGTGTAATATTAGAAACTATGGGGTCACTTGAGTTATTCTAAAACCTTATGGAATTTAGGTTTTGATTTGAATGTGTAAGACAAGAGGATGGAGGTGCCATTTAGTTTAGTCATTTGGGGTAGTTTAGACCTTTCACTTTGGAAGTTAAATTAGAAGTTATGGATAGTGTTGGGTAGGACACATGTAAGCTTGGGAAGGTTCCTAAACCTATTCTCTTGCTTGGTGTACATGATCATGTGAGAGAAAGTGTCTCTACACGTTTGATCAAGAGAGAGAAAGTG
>JAUPMG010096705.1:0-12407 GCA_031762675.1 Pachysandra terminalis
TACACCTCACCACACTGCCCCCCACACACAAACACCACCTTAGCCCCTATGTGGACTTTTCCACAACCCTTTAGAGGGTACCCATGGCATATAAGGCCATTTCAAGCTAACTGTTTTTTTGTTTTTGCTTTTTTTGCGTTGGGTTCCCCAAAATAAGCCTTGGGTACCCTGTAAAGGGTACCCAAGGTACCCAAGACAACATTTGGGTACCCCATTCCTAATTGGCCAAATGGTACACAAGGTTTAACATGTAAGCCTTGGGTACCACCCACCACACCCAAACAAACTCCCTTACACCTCACCACAATGCCCCCCACACACAAACACCACCTTAGCCCCTATGTGGACCTTTCCACAACCCTTTAGAGGGTACCCAAGGCATATAAGGCCATTTCAAGCTAACTGTTTTTTTTTTAGCTTTTTTTTACCTGTTCGGGTACCCAAGGCAAAATTTGGGTACCCCATTCTTAATTGGCCAAATGGTACACAAGGCTTAAGATTTAAGCCTTGGGTACCCCCACCACACCCAAATACAGTTCCTCACACCTCACTACCATGCCCCACACACACAAATACCACCTTATCCCCTATGTGGGCCTTTTCACAACCCTTTGGAGGGTACCCAAGGCATATAAGGCCATTTCAAGCCAACTGTTTTTTTTTTTTTGGCTTTTTTTTGCCTTTGGTACCCAAAATAAGCCTTGGGTACCCTGTAAAGGGTACTCAAGGCAAAATTTGGGTACCCCATTCTTAATTGGCCAAATGGTACACAAGGCTTAAATGTAAGCCATTGGTACCCCCCACCACACTCAAATACACTCCCTCACACCACACTACCTTGCCCCACACACACAAACACCACCTTAGCCCCTATGTGGGCATTTCACAACCCTTTGGAGGGTACCCAAGGCATATATGGCCATTTGAAACCAACTGTTTTGTTTTTGGCTTTTTTTTTTGCCTTGGGTACCCCAAAATAAGCCTTAGGCATCCTTTATAAGGTACCCAAGGTAAAATTTGGGTACCACATTCATAGTTGGCCAAATGGTACACAAGGCTTAACATGTAAGCCTTGGGTACCACCCACCACACCCAAATACACTCCCTCACACCTCACCACCATGCCCCAGACACACAAACACCACCTTAGCCCATATGTGGGACTTTCCACAACCCTTTGGAGGGTACCCAAGGCATATAAGGTCATTTGAAACCAACTGTGTTTTATTTTTTGTTTTTTTTGCCTTGGGTACCCAATGTTTAATTAGCCAATTGGTACACAAGGCTTAACATGTAAGCCTTGGGTACCCCCCATTACACCCAAATACACTCCCTCACACCTCACCACCATGCCTCACACACACAAACACCACCTTAGCCCTATGTGGGCCTTTTCACAACCCTTTGGAGGGTACCCAAGGCATATATGGCCATTTGAATTCAAATGTGTTTTGTTTTTGTTTTTTTTACTTGGGGTACCGCAACTTAAGCCTTGGGTACCCTGTAAAGAGTACCCAAGGCAAAATTTGGGTACCCCATGCTTAATTAGCCAAAGGGTACCAAGGCTTATCATATAAGCTTTGGATACCCCATACCACACCCAAATTCACCCCTCACAGCTCACCATCATGCCCCAGATACACAAGCACCACCTTAGCCCATGTGTGAGCCTTTCCCAACCCTTTGGAGTGTATCCAAGGCTTAAATTTTAAGCCTGAGATTTTTTTTGCCTGCGGTACCCCAAATTAAGCCTTGTGTACCCTTTACAGGGTACCCAATGCAAAATTTAGGTACCCCATGCTTAATTGGCCAAAGGGTACCCAAAGCTTACCATGTAAGCCTTGGATACCCTACACCACACCCAAATACACCCCTTCACACCTCACTACAATTCCCCAAACACACAAACACCATTCTTAATTAGCAAAAGGGTACCCAGGCTTATATAATATCCTTGGGTATCCATTCTTAAGCCTATGGGTACCCTTTGAATCATTAACCTTGGGTACACAATGCTAACGAAGGGGTAGCCTTAGCATTTGTATTTCTATCTTTCATTACTGTAAGTTTGGGTACCCAGATGCTATTTTTATTTTTCTCTCATTGTTTTTCTTATCTTTGTACTTCTTGAATAACAGCTTCAAGGTTGGGATGTTGTTGATGATGATGAAGATACTCTCTTCTCTAGAGTATTGATGTTGTTGAAGCTGAGAATGTGGAGCTCAGAATGAGTTTGAAAATTGGCGGGAAAACGGTAGCAACCAAAATGATGCGGAAAAACAAGAATGAAAACGCAGTTAACGGTGTTAGTTTTATTTTTGAATGTCACATGGGTACCCTTACAACTGGGTACCATTTCTAATTTGCATTTGGTACCACTTTGGTATCCGCGTGGCAGCAATCCAACGGTGTTGTATGGATTGATGCAAGTCTTAAGCTGTAGAGGATGCGAGCCCCTAAGAAACAGCCCAGTCTAGATTACAGTTGGATCCAAAATATTTAATCAAGTTGGGTTTTGGGTCTAAGTTAAATGGTCAAAGGTCCTACGGACAGCAAGTGTAATCAGATTTAGTGATTCAGGTACTTCGAAAGTTTAAAGGTTAACCATTAATATATGTTAGAATTTAACGTAAAGAGATTCACTTTTATTATCTTGTAACTTTTATATTTCACAATAAGTAATTCAATAATATTCGCTTTTATTATTTTATTTTTTTTAAACTTATAGCCCTCTCATTTATATAAAAAAAATTATACGAAATTTATTTTTATATTTATTATATAAATAAAATTAAAGATATTATTATATATAAATTTTATATTGAGATATATTAATTATTTAACTAAAAAATAAAAATAAATAAAGGTACGAAAAGATCATAATTCACGTTAATATAAAAGATAATTACTTATAGAGAATTAAAATATTATTTAAAAATAATTATATTTTATAAGGTTAAAAAGGATAATTCAAATATCTATAATTAAAAAATTATAAAAAAAATCTTAAAAATTACTTTCTCCTTTAAGAGTAGTATCATATGATATGATATATTTATAGAACATCTTACAAAATCTTATAAGAATTTATAAATTTAATACATAAAGAAATAGATATTTTAATTAAAATTATACTAATTTTTATTAAATTAATTATATAATTTTACTTTCATTTTTAACATAATCTAATTTTATTTGATAATTTGATTTAAATATCTTAATATATAGCATCTTAGTAGTGAATCAATCCTCCTGTCATTGGGACGTTGGTAGGACAACCCTCAAAAGAGGGACGAGGGTGGTGAGGGTCTGGGGTTTGATTATGTGTCTCCGCTATGGGAGAGTTGTTGAGTGACCACCAACAGGAGATATTATAAAGAAATAAATAAAACTTATTCATGAAATATAAGAACTATAATCCTATTAATCTAATGTTAGATTTAAATTTATTTAGTAAAGTAGAAGAAGTATCTTAAAACTTATATATTAGTTAGTGAGTTTAGATATCTTAATACATAATAACTTACTCACGAATCCTTACAAGAAGTAGAATCTTATTAGGATAATGCCAACTTTACTTATTAAAAGTAGAAAGTATCCTAAATTTTTTCTAAAACTTATCTATTAGTTATCTATGAGAAAAGTAGGATGATTTTAGGATAATATCCTTATCTTATATTGTAATCTTATCTAACTAACATTTGGTATGTTAGGATAAAGGTGTTTCAGTCATAGGATCGAAAAAATCAACTATTTTTCAACTACAAAAATTTAATATATATATATATATATATATAAACCATAAAATAGCTTATGTTTTTAATGTTAGCATAGATTAATGAAAATAATTATAATTCTAATACTTATTTAGTGTGCCTCAACCTCTTTTAATGGAAGTTTTAGTATTTTTAAGAAATTAAAATAATTATTTTATTTAATATAGATGATATTTTTAAGATTTATTTATTAAATATTAAAATATTTTTAAATTATTGTGAGTAATAAAATTATTATTTAGGTAATTTTAATAAGAATGTATATCTCATTGGTGTTATAAATGGTATTTTAGGTGTTTTATATTGTTTTTATGTCTTTTTATGTTTGGAGGTGCTTAAATTTTATAAATGAGCTTATATAATAGGTTCATTAATAGGTGTAAATAAAAGTGATGAATTTGAAATATTATCCTTTTATTTTTTAATTAAATTATATAAAAATAGTTATTAATGAATTTAAGACCACTTTTGTTTTAGAGTTTATAAAGAATAAAGAATTCTAATAGATTTATGAAATGGTATTTTAGTTATAAAAATGGATTGAAAAAATTAATAACTTTAATAGATAATTATTTATAATATGTTAAGATATTCATACTTGTTATTACAAAAGAACGATTTTTTAAGGTTTTCTTAATTATAAATATTTTGTAATAAGTTTTTTAAGCTTATAAATAATATTTAGATAAATTTAAAAATACATTTCTCTTTACATATTTTATTAATAGTTATTTATATATTATAAATAATTTATTAATATTATTTTTATAAATTATACGTGTTTTATCTACAAATCCAGGGGTTAGAGCTGTTGGTGACAAGAGTTTCTGAAGGAGAGGGGTTAGGGTTTGAAGGAAGATGAGTTTCTGATTTTTTTCTCTGCAATAGAAAAGAAGAAATTGAAAAGGGGTTTAAAACGAATTCGCCCGGGATTTTGTATCAAGGGACTGCGACCGTTTAGTTGGAGCTAGAGGTGTAAATGGGCTTGCACGGCACGTTTAGCGCGAGCCCGTCGTGCTTTCGAGCTAGCACGACCCGTGGCCCGCGTGGACCGTGCCGTGCCGTACCGTATGGGATTTGTAGAGATTGAGTTTTTATAAGACTCTAAACAAATAAAAGAAAGAATTAATAGAATATATTGGACTCTAAAAAGGATAAAAAAAAAAAAGATGCGTATGGGATATAGTCCAAATCATGTTGAACTCTGTCCTCTCTTTTAGATAGAAAAGAAAAAGACAACTAATGTTTTTATAAATATTAAAAAAAAGAATAAAACAAAGGAATAGTGTACTGAAATATTCTTAAAACTACTATTTACTTTTAATAGTAGTATAGATGTGGTACACATGATAAAGAGGGGCCTCATGTCCACCAGATGACATATGGGTAGGAAAGCAAGATCTATGTGTAGGCCTAAATCGCACTACAACAGTAGTTCCAACAGTTTTGCTCGAAACGAAGTTGAAAAGGCCGGGTCGATAACACGTGGTAGATAGGCGATGGCAAAAAACCGATAAAGGGAGATGCACGCACAAGTAAAGAAAGTGATAAACCCCTAACTTGGCCAATCAAAGGACTTCTTACTTAGAGATTTTTTAGAAAAACCCCTAATTCTAGTGCTCTCAAATCTCAAAGCTTAATTGTAATAACCCAAAAAAATAATAGGGTTAATGTGTAAATACCAAAAAATTAGGGGTTAATTTAAAATTTTAATACTACTCTATTGTTTGACTTTTAACCGATTGTGATTGGTGGGTTGTACAATTAGGAAATTAAGCTACATCACACATAATCATAACTTCTAAAGTTAAACATGTGGCTAGAATCTTGTAGGAGATTCCAATCTCCAATCAATGGCTCAGATTTAAAAATCAACTATTAGTAAGTATTCTCTACAAACAAAGTTAGTAATAAAGCTTGGATTCTAAAACTAAAATAAAAACAAAACCAACTTAGAAAGAACCTAATATTGACTGGGAAATTAATCTATAGGCTGAGATTTAAAATAACCAATCAATGGTTGAGATTAAGATTTCTTAGTTACTAATCCTAGAGTTCCTAAGTGACTATATAAACACAAGGCCTTGGGAGGTTGATTCATCACTTGGAGAAGAAGAAGAAAAAGAAGAAGAAGAGCAAGAGGTGTAACTCTCTACGCCAACTTTCAAAGCAAGGTAAGTATCCAAGGATAACTTTTTTTATAGTTTAATAGGTGTTCAAAGTTACTTTCATTGTTTATGAAGTATTTTAATGGTTTTTACTAAGTTTTCTAAGTTTAATGATAGGATATGGTAAGTATGAGTTTGATTATGTTTCATGAAGTTTGTTTATTGGATTTTGTGCGGAATTCAAAATTATGGGGGTTACTTAACCAAGTTTTATGAGTAGAGTTGAAGATGAGACAAAAACTGGCCAAACAGACCAAACCGCGACGTTCGGCGGCCTCCTTGGCGTACCAAACTGCCCAGAAACCACTCGGCTCGCCGAGAACACACCGAGCCCCATTAAGTGATTTTAGAGCCCCTGGTTTTGTCACCAAGACCAGCTCGGCGCGCCGAGCGTCACAGAGGATTTTTAAGGCCCCTGGATTGTTCACTGAGACCCTACTCGACGCGCCGAACAACACGTTGAACCTGAATTTCTGACAGAAACCTAGCAGGTGGACGACGACCTCCTTGGTGGGCCGAAAGGCCGCCAAAGGTACAACGAGACCCACTCGGCGACCCCTCGACTCGTCGAGAATCACATAGTTTTTCCGTTTGATGTGAAATTTTGTGTAATAACCTATTTTGATCTCATTAGACCAATTATGATATTACTTTTGCTCAAATATGCTTATTTCTTGTACTTAATTCTTTATGGACCCATTGGCTATGTTTGGTGGACCTGATATTTTGATATGCTTCATATTATTTGTTTATTTATTGTCCAACATGTTAATTAGCCATATTGCACATTGTACACATGATTTGTATGCTTAGTTAACGAGCACATTCTCACTTGCACCTCATTATTCTTCATGACCATGGATTTAGTCTAAAAGCTACACCCTTTGCATGTAAATCCATACTTCTAGATTTTTAAGGCTATTAAGGGATTATTATGATCAAGAAATCATAATAAGGTGAGGAGACTTATATTCTTTGGAGTTAACAGACTAACTATCCTAATCTACCTATTTTGGTCATACGAACTATTAAGGAGTGATTCATGTTGTTTATTGATATGTATGATTCCCTAAGGATAGTTCACATTTGTGAAACCTTGGATTATTTGCCCTTGATAAAAAAACAAGTGGAGGAATTGTGCCCTCTAGGTCGAAGGCCCTTTAAACTATGATGCACACATAGAATATCTTATCTTAGAGAATGACCTGTATGGGGGGGATGGTTCAAAAAGACATCTTGCTCAAGGATTGATCGATCTAGTGGGAACCTATATTCTCAATATTTCTAATAGTTTGCATTGTATATTAGACTTGTTTGCTAGATCACACTTTGTGATTTTACATGATAGGTGCACAACATGCATTCTTTAAACCTTGACCACATGCATATTCAGTATATAATACACTCACTCATATCATATCTCTCACATCACGTCACGTATATTACTTGTTCTATTGCATATTCAACATATATCTCATTGTTTACTGTTTATATGGATTACCATTGAAGAGTGGCATTGTCCCTACTCCAATTATAAACCCTGTTAGACTTGTTTACTTATTGGCTAAGTGTAGCTTACACTTTCAAGTAACCATATTTTCGGGAACTTTAGAGGAGGATGACTTGGACTACCGAGACCAAGCCATGGAACCATGTTTTGACGAGGCTACTAATTTTATCGAAGAAGTTAATTAAGGCTTATATCAGGGATTTTACTAGATTTTGTTGGCTTGCATGCCAAGGATTATTATTGGCCATTGTTAGGCTATATTTTATTTAGAAGTTTGATTGAGCATGAAACTAAACGATTTTGTTTTCTTTTCCACTGCTATGTTATGTTTTTTTGGATGTAATGACTTAAGTTTTGAATTATTTCAGTAATAACATTATCTCAGTTATATTTTCACTATATGACAATGTATTGACTACCACCCCCATGTGGAATGAGGTTAGAGTCATATTTCAGACTTTTTAAGGACTCCTTTGAGATCTCTTAAGTTTGTGATATGACATTAATGCTCAAAAGCGAAGTCTGAGAATTCTCTACGTAGAAGAGTTCTCTCCATCCAAAAGTGTTGTGTCCATGCCTAATCCATCCAAGGCTTTGTATAGGCATGGGCAAGCCATAGGGTGGTGACAAGTTTTGTCACCATCTCATCAATCCTCCCTTTTGTAACTCTTTTTTTCATAGTAAGAGGGAGAAAAGAGATCCTATTCTCTTTGTAACTGCCATCATACTGGGAGAGAACATGTCCCTCTCTCAACTCTCTGTGACCTTTCCCCTTAATTAGGTAGATCCATCAACTTACATTAAACTTTAGAATAAATCCTCCTTTGACCTGTCGTGCTAATTTGATACTTCACCTTTCGACGCGACGGTTCAACCTGCAGGCTACTTACTTGTTCATCGTTGTTGGCTTCTTGGCTGGCATGTCTGACTACCTGACTGCCGACGACACCCATGTCCTTGGCTACCAAACCTTAAGAACCACGTTAACCTCCCTTGATGTGGGCTTTCACCCATGATAGAGATCTCCTCTCTTACAATCAAACATCAGATAGTAATCTAGTTGATCACGATTCATCAACAAAAATAGTTGTTCGGATGTGTTAAGTCAAGATAATATCCTTATTAAACCAGGATATGTCATGCTAGACAATTATGCCAAGTGTCTATGCCTCTACGTCTTCCCGGAGTAAATGCCCAAAAGCAAGCATTTCCTATTTTGGTAAGTTTTAGGGATCAAAATCTTGGCATAACAGCTTCACAGGATAGATCATCAAAAAATATAGTGAACGGGAGCTTCCCATGCTTGAACCGTGCGAGAATTAGGTCCCAATAGCTCTTGGCGCAACCAAGTCCCCCCAACAAGACAAGAGGTGGGCCCCAGTATCTCTGGGGTGCTATGGGTATGCTTTCTACTAGACAGTCTTCAAGCCATGATCACGTTTCTGACCATAGTTAGTAAGTTCGAGAATGGCAAAATACAGTATGGCAAATGTTCGAGAACAATTCGAATTAAGTGTCATAAAAATATGGTAAACGTTCGGCAGTAAAGTACAAGAATGTCAAAGATTCAGATACGGTGACGTTCGTGTATCATACTTTTTAGTGGCAAAAGTTCATAACTAAAAATTCGATACTTCATACATATGTATCTATGTATCGTTGTATGTGTGTCAAACCAATGTTATAAGTCATTTAAATTTATCTGAAATACATATAGAAGCCAACTAGGTATAATAATCGTTCAAATTCATCAAAACAATTAGAGAAAAAAAAAAAGCAAAAGTATTGTAGAAGCTTTAAAAGTTTTACTAAAACAAAATCCCACAATTAATGAAATTATGATCCAATCCTATCAAGTCATGAAAGATCTTCAATATCTTCTCTGTAGTTTTCTGAATTTATAAGCTCCTCTCTATCATCATAGTTGTACTCAGGAAGTTCACTAAGATTGTCAAGATTGATCGGCTCCAAATCTCGAGACTCTAAGCCTCCAAACTTCTCCATCATCATTGTATTCATTCTTATATAAACCAGATCATCTAACATTCCAGGAGAGAGGTTGTTCCTTTTCTTCATTTGTGCAGCTTCCCATGCACTTCAATTTCGTTCACATGCGGAAGAACTACATGGTTGGCTTAGAATTCGACTTGCAATATTTTGCAATATAGGAACTTCACCACCATTCAATAGGGGTGTAAGTTTGGCCCAACCCGCCTGACCCAACCCTAATAACAACCCGAACTTGAACATTTAGTTGGGTTCGGGTTCGATCCGGGATCAAATTTGAGCCCGAAATTTAGTTCGAGCTGGGTTCAGGCTTAGGTTTAAAAACCCTAAAAGCCCAGTCCGGACCGAATAAGAGTTATTAAATATATAAATTATATATACATATATTTTAAGTACATATAATATGAGCCGTTGATGATTCTTAATCCAACGGCTCATATTCAATAAGAGAAACAAAACTCAAAAGTAAAAACCCTAATCGATTGAATGTGAGCAGAAGAACAGCCAGCCATTCTCCTCCCTTCTCCCTTCGTTCATTATTCATCTCCAACGAGGCCGGAGGTGGTTGTCGGCGGCGTCTTGTTCGTCTCACCGGTAGGCATCTCTCCCTCTCTCTCCCTAGCCTTGTTCGTCTCTTAAGTGCAAAATATATAGTTCAATGAGAGTCATTCACAGTTTGAATCAGCTATTAATTTATAGTTCAATGACTAAAAACTTCGTTTGGTCATTCACAGTCTGAATCTCTCATTCACAGTCTTAGATCATCTGGTTTTCAGTTGCGAAAACCAGATAATCTGAATCTCTCATTCACAGTCTATAAATGAGAATCCTCTTTCTTGATGATAGGAAAAACCTTAGATTTTCTGTTCTTCTTAGATTATCTGGTTTTCATTCTGAATCTCTCATTTGCAGTCTTCTATTATCTGGTTTTTCGCCCATCTCCATTCTAAATAGGTTTTGGATTCAAAAAAAAATATGCAATTGGGTTCGGGCCGACCCGAACCCAGCCCGAACTCAATTTATTGGGTTCGGGCTTAGATAGTTAAGGTTTAGTTCGGTCCGGGCTGGGCTGGGCCAGCTGATTTCAGTTCGAGCCGACCCCGAACTGGTTGGAACCCAACCCAACCCGCCCTACTTATAGCCCTACCATTCAACTTCCACCATATTCTTATTCATAAAAATAATAATACTCTTAGATATAATTAAAATGATGAAAAAATTACTTAATGAAATCTATACTTACAAGGATGAGAAGTTGCCATCATTGTCACTACAAGACTGGTAAAAAGATTTGGAGACTTCTTATGATACAAAGCTATCTGCAAAACAAATTCATTCTTTGATGTTTAGGGATCAGGTTCTCAAGGATGTAATTGATGCCATATTTTTTATGCCATGGATGAAGGAAAATAATGTTGTTTTGTTCTCTAGAGATTGAAGAACTAACGTTCCAGTGATTGGAATAGTGTGAAACCATTAAGAGAGATTCCTAGGGCTTTATTTACTCTTTTTTTGTCTACTTCTGGTAAGATTGTTCTGAATTTTTTATGTTATATAGCAGTTTTAATCCTCCCTTTCACTTCTTTCTTCTCTATTGTTTGCTGTTTTTTTTTATACCTATGGTTTCTTTTAACCCTAAAATGAGTACAAAACTTCTTTTGGGCTTCCAGGTCACACCGCAGTCTTGTTAGATTGTTCTTGTGCTCTTTTTTTGTTGTTGCATAATTTTTGCAGCACCGTTAAACCCTATTATGCCTACTCACTTGTTGGCCTGGTATTTGTTTTTAACCCCAAACTTTCATCTATAGGCTTTGTTAAGGAATACGAATTTCTATATTGTTTGAAGAACAATCCCTAAACTAGTTTGGACATTCTACTTTCTTAGGTCTACTTTTTTTTTCGATTGAATAATGTTTTGTACTTCTTGATTGTGGTCATTTAAATATCATATATAATGCATGTTTAGATTATTTTGACAATTTATTGGTGTGAATAAATTGCTGGTTTTATTTGAATTATTTATGATTATTCTTGAAATCTGATTTTTAACTACTCATTGGATTCATGTCATGCATGTTGCATCAAATTTTGGTATCAGAGCATGGTTTCCCAGTTTAGGGTTCTTGTAGTGATCCGGTTCTGAATATTAATAATAATAATTAATTGTGTGATTAATGGAGTTAAATAAATATAAATGATTTTTTTAATTATGTGAAGCATTGAGGATAGATTGTAATTAATAGGATGTATAGGGGACAAGAAGTAATTAATCAAAGTTTAATCGGCTGAAATTTGACTTGGTCGTATGAAGCATTACATTAGGTTGAAGATTAGTTTAGTTAGTTTACTTTAGATTTGAGCTAGAAGAGGAGAAAGTTCCTATTTAGTAGGTGAATTAGTTTCCTTATCTAATTTAGAAAGTGAGTTGAATTAGAAGGGTGTGTGTAGAATCGAAAGGAAGAGAATGGATAGTGCATTGGAAATTAGAAGGAGGGAATTAAGGAGTTGATATAAAGAGGACATAGGGGGTGCATGTACAGCAATAAGAAATATGAGGATTAGGGTTTTGGGGTTTTGAGAGAAGTGAAAGAAAAGAGGTTGCAGCTGGAACTAGAGAAGAAGAAGGAAGAACTCGTTAGAAATCGCATACGTAATCGACATAATGTAAGTTTCAATTTCCATATAGTTCTCTTGGAATATCATGGTTGTTTTCTCGTGATTGAATGCGTGAATGAAAGATTCTTGAAAATGACTTCCGAAAGCATGATCGTATGTCTCAAGTTTGACGATTAATATCTTGTGAGTTAATCTTATTGTTCTTATTGTATAGTCCTTGATAATGTAAATTATATGATTAAGGTTGCATGCGGGTAGTGCATGTCTAAGGAAGATGAGTTGTTATACAACCTTAGTTTAGAGTAGTGTAGTGTATACAGTTCATGCTAT
>JAUPMG010096715.1:0-12406 GCA_031762675.1 Pachysandra terminalis
TTGTTTGATTGTGTAATTCAAGATTGTTTTTCTTTCTTGAGTGGGTATCTCAATAGAAGTGTAAGTTAGAAGAAAAACGAGTTTGCTTATTCTTATTTTGGATAATGTGGGACAACCGTCATACCCGTCACATATCTCTTACTGCAGTTTATTAGAAGTTGAACTGCAGTCATTCCCGTCTCATATGTCTTACTGCAGTTTATTAGAAGTTGAACTGCTGTTGTTTCAACAATCGATGATTCATAGTTTATGTGCATGGGTTTACGGAAGGAATGCGATTCGGGTACTGTTTTACCAGCTAGAGTGCTTATCATCAGATACACTTATTACCTGCCCTGGACTGTTGGAACATTCTTTCTTTTTTTTCATTTTAACATTTTAACCCTCTCTATGCTTACTTAACCAACACTTTCCAGCCAAGCTATTTTATAGGACTGGTTTAAGACTTGTATGTTACTAGTCAGAATGTTGTGCAATTAAGATACGGGATGAATGAAACTAATATGAGGTTCTTGAGAATTGAGATGGATGAGTGAAAAGACAGATAAGTTTTTGAAAGACATGTTTTTAGATGAGCCTGTCTGAGAGAGTTTGGGTACCTCCACTAGGATAATCAGAGTCAATCAAGATGGTTTGTGCATTATGAAGAGTTGGGGGAGGGGGTGGAGGGGAGGATTTTCTATGAAGACCGGCAATAGAGCTAGTGAGGGTTTAACTAGTGAGTTGATGAAAATGTCAATGATGGTGAAAAAAAATTGGGAAAGACGTCATCTAACCAAAGGCATGGTTCTTCAAACGCTGGAATAAAGGAACGAGATTTGTGGTATGGACCCCAATTTGTTTGAAAAAGGCATTGATTTTGATGCTGGTGATGAGTAAAATTATGAAGGAAACTGTTTTACCATATGGCAAAGTGTGTGTTTGTAAACTTATGAAACATTGGTAGTGGTTCATGTGTTACACATATCTGATACATTAGCAAGATGATCCAGTTCCTAATTAAAAACGAATAAATAAATAAAAAGAGATAGAAGAAGATAAAAAAATATTGGTTCGTGTTTAGCCTAGTGGGCATTGAGAAATCCTCACTTCTCTTTTCATGGTGGTACCTTCCCTCTATAGTGAATCAACCACAGTGGTGTGGCTTTGCTTAAGTACAAAGAATCAGAAAAAACCACTGGCTTTATGGAAGCATTATGAACCTGTAGAGGATTTACATAAGATTATTGTGCCTCTTGGTGAACTTGGCAGTGCTTTAAAGTTTGAAATGTGTCTACCACGTTTCTACGTAGTACATTGGCAGATGTTTATATGAGTTTTATGTTCAGCTCCAAGAATGTCTGCAATTTTGCTCATTCCCTAAATTAGCATTTCATATATTGTCTTGGTACATGGACTTTTTGAAGGGTATGATAAGAATTAGTGACCAACTAAATTTGGCACTTAGTATTCATTGAACATGTTATGCCCGATGGTATTGCTGCTTTGATAAAGGGCGAATAATCTATCAGGTTTTGATTTCATTCAGTCATGCTTTTGTAGGCATGTTCATTCGCCTCTTTCTTAATGTCATTGTTTTATCTGATGCTTGTCAAAGAAAGATAATTTGTATTTGTGAACGACATTTTACTTACAGATGTTAAACATGTAAACATATTACTTGAGTCTGCTTCTTGTTTTATTTTTTGGTGTTTGGGGTTTCATATTTAAAGTGCTTATTGTTTGTTTACTGAGCTATTTGTTGAAGCAATGTTGTTGATTATTATTGATCAGTTACTGCTCAATAGCTTTTACAAATACAGATGCCACTCCTTTTTCATGTGATTGACCAAATCCTGAAATTGGCACTTTACTGCAAATCCTTAACTTTGTGTCGCATGGCATCGTATTTGGGAAGTATGACACTTTTTTTCTAGTACTTAGCATGTGGAAACTGAATTGTTCTACATATACACTTCTTATTTGTTCTGGGAGTATCTAATGAGAATTTAAGATGATACCTATTGGCTTGTTTTCATTTTGTCCGTCTCTATGTTTGAAATTTATATCTTTGCACTTTCAGGGAATATCATCAAGCTCCTTCAAACTTGCTACTTTTTCCATTATATGTCCTGATGTTGACACCATGAGGTACGAATCCTCCATTCATTTGTTTTGTTTTTGTTAACTTTTTAGTTTTTACTATTTATGATTATCATGGTACCCCTGCTTTCCTTTTTTGGTGGGGTTGCGAAGAGAGGGGTAATAAGAGAGGAAAAAATAAGAAAGAGTAAAGGGAAAACAATGAAAGCTAGTTATATTATATAGGCTTTCCTTTTGCCAAATTGTCAACTAAACAATTGGTCAACCTGTGAACCCAAACAAACTTCATGCTCGATGCAATGCTGTAACCATCTAATTGACCCAACTCCAGGAGCCAATTTAGCTTCCTTTGGTCCATCCAACAAGCCCAAGAGTCACCATCCACTACTAAATTGCTGAGCTGTAGTTTCTTAGTTTCCTTCTACCCTGGCAAAGATTGATTCCACCTCAGCTCTAATTGCTATTCCTTCTCCAATACAGCCCGATTACTTTTGCCCTTGTGATTTCTAACACCTCCTACGCCTTATCTTCCTGGGTTACCCGAAGAGCAGCCATCAAAAATCAATTTTAAATATCCCTGAATTGGTGATAGCCATTTGATAACCACCCTTTCCTTACAGATCCAAAACAAAGCAATTTCTCCTCAATTCCTCATCAAACTGCCAGATGAATAATATTTGAAATGATCAGGTACTGACAATCATTGTGATGCTGAGACCTTGATCCTTTGCACTATCTCACCAATCTGAGAATATATTTTCAAAAATCCTCATGTTTCTTTCTGTCTAAATTCCCCACAATCAACTTCCTTTATTGCCAAGACCTCCCATTCTCCATTGGCCAACCATTTCCGTAATACAGCAAGGAAAAACCCACCTGTAATTAATTTGCTGAAGAAAGTAGCACAAAACTGATAAGATGTGCTGCAATGTAGGAATAAATGATTAACCGACTCTCCATCTTTAATGCACATGCTACAAATATTAGGAGAGAGGGGCATACCTACTTTTTTTTTTGATAAGTAACTTGGGATTTCATATATATATGGGAATGGAAGTGAGAAGAGTAGATCAAAGTGTTCCCAGATGGGCACTGAAATAAAAACAGAAACATAAAGAGCATATAATAACAGTGGGAAAACTATAATGCAGAAAAACAAATAGAGGAGCATCTCTAACCCCACCATGGTAAATGCTCATTCCCCATCTGAATCCACCTCCTCTATTGTCGCATCTAACATCAATTCGGTCCGATTCACCCCTTGTCTTGCCATTTTATCAGCAAGACTCAAGGTTTACTGTACCAGAACTGGAGACCGGACTGGCAGTACAGACCGGTACCGGCCGGTCTGGATCCAGTACAGAAAGAAAAAAAATACCAGATTGGACCGGCGGGACCAGTTGCTGGACTGCCGGAACAGGTGGTTCTGGTCGCCGGGCTGTCGGACCGTTGGGACCGGTTGCCGGAATGCTGGTCCATAAGCCTGCGATACAATTGTTTGTATCGGGGGTTGGAACCGGACCTGTCCGTGGAACCATGGCTAGACTATCCGCTTCTTTAGACACGTGCAGAAGAGACATTTATACCATTAATTAGTGATTGTGCCAAATGGACCATATGTACGAATCTCTATGGGCACCTTCCTGAATCCCTCATCCAGGACACCATTGCAAATGAGTCCCCTTCCACTTCTAATTAACTGTATCCCCTATACCTTGCCATCTCAAGTCCCGTCAAAAAGAGCATATAACTCCACAGGGCTAGAATCTCCCTCCCCTTTCAGGCCTGAGAAACCCTGCAAGATGATACCCTCATGGTCTCCGAATACACCACCCACTCCGGATGGACTAGGGTTCCCTAAAGATGATCCATCAAAGTTCAACTTAATTGAACCGTCCCATGGAGGTCTCCATGTGGCTCCTCCCCCCCGAACTCCGTGGTGATGAATGCATGATAATCCTCCAGCCTCTGGTCATCTCAGACATTGAGATACCCCTGAACTTTGGCAGTACCCTCCGAACTCTGTGGTGATGAATGCATGGTAATAAGGTTGCTTCTTACAATAGATTCTATGATGGATTGGGTGCTACTTTATATTTCCCACATAATCGCCAAGAAAAGTGCCTTGTACATCATACGGCCTCTCCTCCCCAACTCGCAAGAGAATAGTTAACGAAGGTCTTGGGTATCGGTGGTATCACTGCCAGCTACTGGAGCCAACCGCCGTCACCCCCAAGTAGGCACGGTACGTCACACGAACTTTCAACCTTGTCAGAGACGGTGGTTTCAATGTCATCGACATGTCGACGATTTTTTTAGGTAATGACAAAATCCAAGGGAAAACGCTAGATTTCCCTTTTTCCTCATGTAGCGCGACATGAGGGAAAAATATATTTTTTTAAAACAAATCCCATGAAACAAATAATGAAAACATTAATAAAAAGTTTTTAAAAATTATAGGGAATATTGTTTATGCATTTGTAATGCATACACAATCATAATTTAGCAGATTTGGGACCCTCTTTATCCGTTCTTGTTCACCTTGGTTGGGGATGTTTTGAGTTGGTTTATGGGTCTAGCTGAGCAAAGGGGTTTCGTTCGAGGTTTTCGGGTAGGGAGCGATGAGGTGGCGGTATCTCACCTCCAGTTCGCTGATTGAGGTAGATATTCAGCAGGTCTATTTGGGTTAAAAGCATCCTTAGTGTTTGAGATGATGTCTGGTATGAAGGTCAATTTGGAGAAGACTTCGATGACGGGCATCCATGTGGGAGGGGAGTTGTTAGGAGAGTGTGTTGCAGCTCTTGGGTGTGGGGTTGGAGTGGCCGCTGTCGTACCTGGGGTTACCCTTAGGGGTTATCCTAGGCCTAGGGCTTTTTGGGATCAGATTGCTGAACGGATTGATCTTAGGTTGGCAGGATGGAAGATGAATTATTTGTCTTTGGGTGGTAGGATTACTCTTAACCAGGCCGTCATGGCCAACCTGCCCGTCTACTTCATGTCCCTGTTTTGTATGCCTAAGGGGGTGGCTTCTCATATCGAGAAGCTCCAACGACAATTTTTATGGGAGGGGAATGGCAGGAGGGATCATCTGATTAAATGGGAGGAGGTCTGTAAGACTAAGGAATTAGGTGGTTTGAACTTGGTCAACACAGTGGGTCGGAATTTTGCGTTGCTTGCTAAATGGCTTTGGAGTTTCAATGAGGAGCGGTATAATTTTGTGGTGTAAGGTGATTGTTAGTAAGTATGACGTCCATTTTAATGGGAGAGATTTGAATCTGAATGTAAGAGTGCTGTCGGCTAGTCCTTGGAAAGCAATCTTGACTCTTGCTCCCACCTTTCTTTCTTTGGTTCGGTTCATGATGGGGTCTGGTTCATCCGTCTCCTTTTGGTCCAATATCTGGTTTGGTGAGACACCTTTCTACCTACGCTTTCCTAGAATCTTTAGGTTGGTTCAGTTTCAGTCCGCCTTGGTGTGTGTGGTTCTCTCTTGTTTAGAGTCCGGTCTTGTGTGGAACCTTCCTTTGCGTAGAGATGTCAGGGAGGTGGAGTTGGTGGTATTGGCTTCTCTCTTTGAGTCTGTCGGTGATTTTTTCGTATCCCATGATTGGTTGGATAGAAGGATTTGGTCCCCAGATCCCGAGAGGTATCTTTTCGTGTCGGTTGTTCTTCAGTTAGTGTCGTGCTAACGGACTGGGCCCCCCTATTTTCTTTTATGCCTAGGCTGTGTGGTCTGCTCCTGCACCTCCTAGAATCAGGGCTTTTGTCTGGTCTGCACTACTTTATCGGATTAACATGGCAGATATGATCCAGAGGAGGAGGCTTATGGCTCTTTCACTTCACATGTGTTTTCTTTGTAGGGAGGCTGAGATTGTGGGTTATGATTTGGAGTTTCTTCTTGAGGAGTATCGAGAGATTGTGGGTTATGCCTGTCGGTATTTGCCAATTGCATGCTCAGTGGAGATTTTCGGGGTTGGCGGAGAGGGGTCACATTTTGTACTGTCTGGTCTTCTAGGCTATCCTTTGGCACATTTGGAGAGAGAGGATTTTCCAGGAGTCCTATTCACTGACTTTGAGCGTGATTTAGGGTATTGTGGTGGAGGTTGCCTCTTGGGCCTCTGTGAGACCGTAGTTTACTGGTATTTCGACGGCTGATATCAGGAGAGAATGGTACAAGTTCGCTGTGAGCGACACCATCCTTGTGGCGCTAGTTTCTGGTTGGAGTCCCCCGCCGATTGGAAAGGTGAAGCTCAACTTTGCTGGGGTTTCTTTAGATTCTTCTGGTTCTTCTGGCATTGATGGTGTGTTCAGAGATAGTGAGGGGGCCTACTTTGCCTTTTCTGGCCTTATGTTTGTGGTGAGATGATGAGGATTGCTCTCGTGGCCTTAGTTTCTGGCTTGAGGTTTGCTCGGGCACAGGATTTTCATGATTTGATCGTGGAGAGCTTGTCGGCTGGTATCATTGACGGGACGGAGAGACCGAAGCATTTGCTTGGAGATTTGCCCATCTTTTTTGTTTAGCTTGGTCTATGAGCCGGGATAGGAACGTATCGTCTATCTTGTGTCTCAAGGGGCTTATTCAGAGGCGGAGACCTTGGCTAGGAGGGATGCGGAGAGGAGTTCGATGTTTGAGGGGGCTCCTTCTCTGGAGATGTTGCAGGAGTGATTTGATGAGTACTGTAGGGTTGTTCATGTGGTGATTTTATCGGTATAGTGGGTGTTTCTTTTGCTATGTATTTTGCATTCTTACCCCGCGGATGAGACTAGTCTCTTGTGTTTGGGTGCTTGTTTTTCTTCCTCTTTCCTTGTTCATTTATATAATTCATCATTTATCAAAAAAAAATTACACTTTTATGCTTCTTTTTTTGTAATAAAAAATTATAAAAAAATAAATAATCAATAAAATTGATAAGGAACAATCTATCTACTTTAGATTTACGACTTATGAACTTTTTCATGCTTTTGTCTTACAGCTTGAGCTTCATTTGACTTATGACTTACGATATTGAATGAATTTTTTCTAATTTATATCATATAATGTATGATTGTATTCATGTTGACAATGATTACTTGATTAGCAGTACTTTACTTGTTAATCACTTATTTGTTGAAAATTTATGTGCTTGTTGCTTAATTGGATGTATTACTTTTTGACTTTTTGTACAACTGGAGTCTGGAACTGACAACTTAACACTACAGCATTAACCCAAACCCCCCTCAACTAATGGTCTTGATTAAGGGAGTGTTTTTTTGTTGCATGTTTTGATGTATTTTGGTGTATTTAGGCCTCAATTATGCTCATCTAGGAGTTGGGATTAAAATTCCATCAAAAAACTAAGATTTCTCTCAATTTCCCTCCATTTCTCATTTTTTTCCCAGATGTCGCGACATTTCGCAGGGCATGGCCCTGAGACATCTCTTGCGATATCAACACTGCAAACCTTGGTCATAGATTGTTTTTCATTGAGTTGAAGGAGTTCAGCTTCAACAGTGAATGAATCTTTGCTAAATGGCTTCAACACTGCAAACCTTGGTCATAGATTGTTTTTCATTGAGTTGAAGGAGTTCAGCTTCAACAGTGAATGAATCTTTGCTAAATGGCTTACATGAGTCACTGAACGCAACAAGGGAAGACAAAGCTCTTTCCTAATGGTTAAAAGTTTTTGGTATGGCTGGCTAACCGATTCAAAGAGGTGACATCTTGTGGAAGATCGGAGTTGAGACCATGGAAGAGGGTGGTCAGAAATCACACCAGCATATTCGAAATAAAATCAAACGCTGGGGGTGATGTCATTCAAATTTCTTTATTTGTGGGATCTAGATCTTCATGGATCTGTGTACCAAAAGGAAATTGGGGATGAGGTGAGAGATTTTTGGGAAAAAATAAGGGCTGTGGAAGGAAATATCAAGAGCGCTGAGCACGGTCGACCAATAGCGGATTCCGAATTTAAGATTGGTGGTAGGTGTTTGTTTCGAGTATTCAAAAGGGAATTTTTCCTTGCATTGAGATTGATCCGGGAGGAAGCACATTTGAAGAATGTTGGGATTCTGCCCTAGTGCGTACTGTGCATTGAGGAACATATCATGGCATGGATCGATGTCGCTAAAGAGTTAGCCGAATATTTTGGGCTTGATGCTTTACCACCCATTTCCCTTATATCTCAAGGCAAGGCGGTGCTATTTGGCCCATCTTTGGAGTTTTCAAATGCTCTAAGGAGTTTGTGCTCCTTCCCACTGCAATCCAAGAAGGTTATTATCATCCGTAGATGGTTGGAAATTGTGGTTAGGGCACCTATTCAGACATCGAATGACTGCATATGGGTCTCGATCAGAGGGTTGCCCCCAAATTTTTGTGCTGAAGACGTTTTATAAGGAATCGGTCAATTGTGTGGAGCATTAGTGCAGATTGGGGAAGAGACAACAAAAGGAAATTTTTTTGAGGCAACGCAGGTCTGCGTCCGAGTGTGCAACCTGTTCAAAATACCAAATACTATTGCTCTGGAAATCAGGGTGGTTTTCTTTTTATTGCAAATAGAAGTTCTCTGGACGAACATGAAGATACACTTGCAGTTTTGGGTAAGAGATTTTCACCTCGTCAGGAGGTTGAAGATGAAGAGGACGTGTCAACCCTAAGGACAAGTGGGAACTCGGGCTTTGAGGAGTTCAACCCTGGTAGCCAGTATGGCCCATCGAGACCAGTTGCACAGATGATTGGGGTAACTCGTGCATGCAAGGAAAACACGTGGCAGGTCGTGAAATTCAAAATTCAGGTGGAATGTCTTATTCTGAGGGTAACATGGTAAATGATCAGCTAAGTGATGGGTCTAATGGGTCGAACATTCTTGTTAACCCATCAAAGCTGCAAGCGGGGATTGGGCGAACTTGCACGAGATTCAGGAGCCCAAATCGGGGCCCGAATGCAAATCTAGGCCCAAGCCCACGTGTCCGTGATCTACAAGCCTGAAGAATGGGATCCCAAGCTATAGCAGGGACTCATTGTCAATAGACCTAAACTTTATTTAGGAGAAGCCCGTATTGCTGTTGTTGCTGAGCACGCAACAATGCCTGAAGAAGAATTGAGGTCTACCCACTCCAACAGTGAGCAAGCCTTTCATCTCTGAACTTTGTCTGATGAAGAACCAACTCCATTCATCTTCACAGGGAGCAAATCATTCATCTAGTCATTGAGGAAGCCAGCAAGGCTTTCATCCCATTCTTTGAGGCGTTGGATACCAATGTCACTTCTTCGGCTAGGAAAATTTTGGATCATCAGGGCCCCCTATCCCAGAATACGGATCATCGAGGAAGCAAGCAAGGAACTATATTTCAGCTGGTCTTGATGTTCCTGTTTGTGGGATGTAACGACGCAATTAGTGGTGGTGATAAGAGGTGTGGGGTGAGAATGTGTCGGTGGCTCAGCAAGCAGATGGGTATTGGTTTCTATCAGATTCATTTGAGCAGTGGGGAAAGGATTCACCGCCAGCAGCTGAGACACTTCCACTCATATTGGGAAAAGGAGAAAATTTGTATGAATTACCTTCTTGGCAGAACCTCCTCACAGGTTTTGATCTTTGTGTGGGTAGCAGTTTACACTCGGAGCGTATCATTTCAATGTGGTCTGTATCTCTCCTATTCAGGCAACCACCTATCTCTGTATTTTTTATCGCTCACAAGGAAGGTATGTTTAGTGTTTATCAGTTTTGGGATTATGTTTTTAACCAAGATTATGTATACAATGCTTGCTGTCCTTTCTCTGTCAGCTCAGGTTTCACTACATCCACAAATGCTCTGCAATGTTCTGACCTTTTTGTGCCAAGTTCCCATAATGGGCATCAGTGGCTAATCGCGAATGATTCTCAAACAGAATGTTCTCATGTTCTTCGGGATGCAGAGTGTGAATCTAATCGAGATGGGCTGAAAGAAGGGGAGGATCGGATATGGGTTGGGGTAGAGGACCTTGCTCAGTTTTTTATACTAGAAATGTCCGAATTAGATGGAGGTTCAATTTCTATTCACGAGACAATCAATAGATTTAGAGTGCATAAGGAGGGTCTGGGGTTGGGTTGTGCACTTGGAGCAAAAAAAAAATTGCATGTGTCTTCATTGCTACTTTACTAGAGGAGGAGAAACTTGGGGCAAATCAATCCTTTTTAGGTGAGGATCATCAGTTGGAACATTAGGGGGCTAGGCGAAGCATAAAAAAAGTGGTAAAAGAGGTGCGTCAAAAATTTAAAGCTTCTATATTGGTCATCCAGAAAGCTAAACTTGAGATGGTAACCATCAAACTAGTTAGAAGACTGTCATGTTTTCCACCTTTAGGGGCATTGGGAGGCATTCTAGTGTTATGGGATGAGGACATTTGGGTTGGTACGGGAATGCGTAAAGACGGATACTCGGTTTCTGTTAAGTTTTCAAGTGGTGCAGATTGTTAGTCTGAGCCCATACTGGCGTGTACGACCCTAATGTGTACCAAGGGATAAGGAGTTGTTTTGGAATGAGTTTCAGGACATTAGAGTCGGGTGGAATGGGCCTTTGTGCTTAATCGGGGATTTCAATGTCATTAGATTTCTCAGTGAAAAAAGTCGGGAGTGGTCGAGTGATGAATCAACCTGAACTTTTAGACTACCTCTTAGCTGGAGGACAATACACCTGGACGAATTTTCATGACAACGCCATCTGGTGCAAAGTAGATAGATGCCTTGTGTCGGCTGAGTGAGATGAGCTCTTTCCTAATATTATTATTTTTATTTTTTTGGTTTCCCAAGGTATCCCCAGGCTTCGCCCAGGACTATTCCTCCGAGGTACGGTCGGGCGCCGAAGCGGGGACCTCTCTCAACAAGGTTTGCTGCATCCACAAGGACTCGATACCGAGACCACTTGCTTAAGTGACCCGAGCCCCTTCCACTCGGGCCAACCTCCGTTGGTGCTCTTTCCTAATATTAACCTCAGTGTCCTTCATAGGATTGCATCTGACCATTGACCTATCATGTTGTCCTCTGTGATTAACTCATCCTTCCTTTAGAAGACAATGTGAACACATGGTGGGCTAATAAAGAGGGTATAGAGTCGGGATGGACAGGTTTTCGGTTTATGAGGTCCTTGAAATTCTTGAAAGGAAATTAAAGGAGTGGAATCAAAAGTCCTTTGGGTTGCATAACTTGAGGAAAATGGAGTGCTACGAGAATATTGAGAGGCTAGATAGCTTAGAACAGATTAGGCCACTTAGTAGTCTAGAGGAGGAGGAAAGAGATAGGAGGAGAGGGGAGTTAGGCATTGTGCTTAATCAGGAGGAAATTAGTTGGAGGCAAAAATCCAGGGTGACTTGGATTAAGGAAGGTGATGCAAATACAGCTTTCTTTCATAAGTTAGCAAATGGGAGATCAAGAGTAAATGGCCTATCCCAAATTAAAATTGTGGGAGAAATTATTGAGGATAATACAAGGATTATTGAGGAATTGTCCAGATTTTACTGTAAATTGTACAGATCAGAGTTGGGGCTGAGATTCAATATAAATAACCTTAGGGGAAATAGGTTGTCCCAAGTACAAAGGGAATTGCTGGAAAGACATTATGAAGTGGAGATTTGTCACACCCCAAAACCAGTAGCCTGAATCCCCAAGTGGGAGGGACTGATCCCAAGGTGCAACCTTCGGGTTCCATTGCTGAAATGTGGATTGCCATATCAAATCACAAGTATAAATGTAAAATGCATTACCTTTATTAAATATTCAGAGTGCGGAAGTCAAATACACCATTATGATTACATAGGCTCTTCTGACTTCAGAAGAGTCACAAGCACAATATTTAAATTACAATACAACCAACCACTACATCATAACAAACTACCTATATACTCCATCATCACCAACTGGGAATGAATTGTTGTCTCTAAGCGAATCAACATCCAGTCTCTGTTGGCTCCTACTCACCATAACCTACAACATGATAAGTCGCATGAGTTTTGAATGCCCAGTAAGACCCTATCTGTCGTCCATCTTCATAAGATATTAAATATATAATGATCAAAACAGAACCAAATCGATTATACAAAATGAACTTAGTCTAGCCATAACGAGTTACGGTATGATAATGAAATGCAAAGTAATAAGATAACATGTTGATGCTCAAACAAGAATGCAAGTATGATATGAATGATGAACTAAGCTCATGCAATTAATTAAGTGCCCCTCATTCATCCAATTCAATAACAATATTTCAGGCATAAGCCACTAGGAACTGCCGGAAGTCCCCTCATTTTAGGTGCTAACCCATGGCGAGGGACACCATCAATGCTATTTAGGAATTCCAACCAATGCTAGATTTAGAG
>JAUPMG010096726.1:0-12406 GCA_031762675.1 Pachysandra terminalis
TTCCCCACATTTCCCCCAGGTTTCCCCAAATTTCCCCCATATCGCCGAAATGTCGGCGACATTTCGCCAGTGTCACCAGGCGACACCGACATTGCGAACCTTGGTTTTGGGAACTCTGCTTAAGTCAGACATAGGTAGTTGTTGAAATGGATTTGAAATCACCTCTTGGAAAAGTATCAATGCAAAGTGGTGATGGAGAACCAGTGAATATTATGGAAGCCAAAGAAGAAATAGGGTCTTATACATTAAGGTAAAGATTATTTCTTATTCTTGAAATGAACATGCACATTATAAATCATGGGTTTTTTTGGATGAAATGTGATACTCTACTACAGATTGAAGAGTTATTAATGTCAAAAAATACATTAGTATTTAACTCATCTTTGGAAATCTTTATTATAATTGTTTCTATACTATTGGAATTTCTACCAACTTTTAAGATTGTATGTTCTTCCAACTAACATATAGGATTCTAGGACTGGAACACTAATGTGCTATTGAATCTTGAACAAATGTAGTAATAGCAATCTCACAAATATTGATAAGTGTTAAATTAGTATGAGTTAAGAGTTTTGCAGATAACAATAAAATACTAAGGATGGTATCTATTTATGTTAATAGCAATATAAAAATAAAGGAAATAAGTTAAAGTGTAATCTTAGCATCAAAAGATTACGATAAGTTTAGTTAGGTTTTAATGTTTAAATAGCATTACGTACTGTTTTGTGAGAGTATTGAATTGAATGTATGATCTCAACGTTGAATCAGTTATGTAAAATATTTTTAAAAAGAATGTCAACGTTGAGTTCTAACCCCCCTGTCAAGAGATAAGATGAAAGTAATAGAGTGCACAATTGTTAAATGGAAAGTCTAGTAGAAATCAATTTGGCCGATCTTCTGACAGATCCTTGGTTACTTGTAAAAGGGTCCTTGCCAGCCTCGTAACCATAATTTTTAACAAAAGAAAATTGAGAACTCATTACGACGATTCAACCAAGTTTGACTTAAGGAATATGCTACGTATTTAGAGTACATCATAGTGAAAGATGCTACATTCTGCCTATGCTGCTATCACTTTAAACGAAATATTGAAGAACAAGCGGGTGATGATTCATTTGTTGGTGAAGGATTTACAAATTGGAAAAAGAAAGATAAGTTTGAAATTCATGTTGAAGGCCCCAATGGTGCCTACAACAAAGCTTGAAAGAAGTGTCGAGATTTAATGGACCAAGAACAACATATTCCAACACTTTTTAAAACAGTCAGCCCAAACTCGAGGTGAATAGCGAGCTCACTTGAATGCATCAATTGATTGCATTCAATTTCTTTTACGACAAGGATTAACATTTAGTGGTAATAATGAATCTGGGGATTCAAATAACCAAGGAAACTTTCCTGAGCTTTTGCGGCTTCTTTTTTAATACAATGAAGTTATAAAAAGTGTTGTTTTGAAAAATGCCTGAAAGTCGCAAGTTAATCTGATGTTCAGAAAGACATTGTAAATGCTAGTGCAATTGAGACCAAAAATGTTATTAACAATGATATTGGTAATGCACGGTTTTTCATTCTAATTGATAAGTCTCGAGACATATCAAGGACCTAATAGTCATTGCTTTGCATTATATGGACAAGAAGGGGCATTTAATTGAGTGATTTTTAGGTATTGTACATGCTACAGACACTACTGCTTTATCACTTAAAGCAGCGATCGATGCATTATTTTCCAAATATTGATTGAGCGTTTCAAGACTGCGTGAACAAGGCTACGATGGGGCTACTAATATGCAATGTGAGTTCAATGGTCTTAAGGCGCTCATCATGAAGGAGAATGGATATGCCTTCTATGTGCAGTGCTTTGTGCATCAGTTTCAATTAGCTCTTGTAGCTGTTGTAATGAATCATATCCAAATCGATTTGCTTTCAACCTAGTTGCTAATATGTTGAATGTTGTTGGAGCCACTTGTAAACATCGTGATATTCTTCGAGAAAAATAAGCTATCAAAGTTATTGAAGCATTCAAGAATGAAGAGCTAACAAGTAAACAAGGCCTAAATCAGGAAAGTGGTCTAAAACAGTCGAGTGATACACGTTGGGGCTCACATTATGTTACTTCGATTAGCTTGATTATTATGTTTTCATCCGTGATTGATGTACTTGAAATATTATGGAGGATGGTTTAAACTCAGAACAGAGAGCTGAAGCATGTATTTTATTGGACTTGATGCAATCGTTTGATTTTGTATTCAATTTACATTTGATAAGAAGTATATTGGGAATCACACATGAATTTTCACAAGCATTACAGAGGAAAGATCAAGATATTGTGAATGCCATTGGTCTTACTAAAGTTTTTAAGCAACGACTACAAACAATGAGGGAGAGTGGTCAGGATTCTTTATATGATGAAGTTGCTTCTTTTGTGACAAACATAACATTGTTACTCCCAACATAGATGATGTGTTTGTAACTAGAAGGCGACCACAGCATAGAGTTGAGGAATTCACAAAGTTACATCCTTACCGTGTTGAGTTATTCTACGTTGTCATAGATATGAAACTTAAAGAGCTAAGGAGTCGTCTCACTGAGACGAATATTGAGTTGTTACTTTGTGTGGCATGTCTGAATCCAAATGAATCATTCTCTGCTTTTAATAAGAAAAAGTTTATTCGGCTTGCTCAATTTAATCCAACAGAATTTTCTACAGTAGAGCTCATGACACTTGATAATCAGCTTAAAACTTATACTATTGATGTGAGTCATACCAGTGAGATCTCAGAAGTGAAAGGGATTGCCGGTCTTGCTCAGAAAATGGTTGAGACATGAAAAGATATATTATATCAATTAGTTTACTTGCTTATAACATTGACACTACTTTTAGCAGTTGCAACTGCCACTATAAAGCGGACATTTTCTGTAATGAAGATCGTAAAGAATTGATTGCGCAATCAAATGGGAGATCTATGGTTGAATGATAGCTTGGTTGTATATATTGAGAAAGAAAATATTCAATGGCATAATCGCACAATGCTTTCAAAACATGAAGACTCGTAGGGGCAATTGTAAAACATATATATATATATATATTTATTGTAACATCCTAAATTTTTAAAATCGGGAAAAAAAATAGATACAAATTGTAACATTAGTATGAGGGGGAGGGAATGAATAAGTATGATTTCGCAAGTCCATAATTCAAAAAAAAAAAAAACAAATCATTGACTACAAATTTCAACAAAGTTTTTTTTCCATTGATAAAAATAAGATCAAGAATGGATTCTTTTACAATTGTCCCCTAAGAGTCTTCATGTTTTGAAAGCATTGCGCGATTACATTATTATCGATGCCATTGAATATGTCTTTTTCAATTTATACAACCAAGTTATCATTCAACCATTGATCTCCCATTTGAGTGTGCAATCGATTCTTTACAATTTTCAGAACAGAAAATGTCATCTCTACAATGTCAGTTGCAACTGGTAAAATTAGTGTCAATGTTATAAGCAAGTAAACCAATTGATATGACATATATTTTCATGTCTCAAGCCTTTTCTTAGCAAGACTAGCAATCTTTTTCACTCCTAAGAACTCACTGGTAGAATGCACATCAATAATACAAGTTTCAAGCTGATTATCAAATGTCATTAGCTCTACTGTAGAAAATTATGTTGGATAAAATTGGACATGCCAAATCAACTTTTGCCTGTTAAAAGTAGAGAATGATTCATTTGGAGTCAGACATGTCACACAAAGTAACTTGGTATTCGTCTCAGTGAAACGATTACTTAGCACTTGAAGTTGCATATCTATGACAACATAGAACAACTCAACACAAAAAGGATGTAAACTTGTAAATTCCTCAGTTCTACGCCGAGATCGCCCTCAAGCTACAAACACAGCATCCATGTTGGGAATAAATATGTTACGTTTGTCACAAAAAGAAGCAACTTTATCATATAAAAAATCCGAACCACTCTCCCTCATTGTTTGTAGCCGTTGGTTAAAAACTTTAATAAGAACCATGACATTCACAATATCTTGATCTTTCCTTTGTAATGCTTGTGACAATTCATGTGTGCTTCCTAATACACTTCTTATTAAATGTAAATCGAATACAAAATCAAACGGTTGCATAGAGTCTAACAAAACACATGCTTCAGCTCTCTGCTCTGAGTTTGAACCATCATCCATAATCATTTCAAGTACATCAATCAGAGATAAAAACATAATAATAAAGCTAATCAAAAATACTATAATGTGAGCCTAACGTGTATCGCTCAACCGTTTTGGACCAATTTCCTAATTTAGGCCTTGTCTACTTGATAGCTTTTCATTATTGAATGCTTCAATCACTTTAGTAGCTTATTTTTCTCGATGAAGATTACACCTTGCATATTAGTAGCTCCATTATAGCCCTGTCCATGGAGTCTTGAAATGCCCAATCCATATTTAGAAAATAATGCATTGATCGCTACTTTAAGTGATAAAGCAGTAGTATTTGTAGCATGTACAATACCTAAAAATCGCTCAATTGCATGCCCCTTCTTGTCCACATAACGCAAAGCATCTACCATTTGCTCCTTTATTGATATGTCTCGAGACTCATCAATTAGAACGACAAACAATGTATTACCAATATCATTGATAGTAACATCTTTGGTCTCTATTGCATAAGCATTTACAAGGTCTTTCTAAATATCAGATCAACTAGAGATTTTTATGAGCATTTTTCAAAACAACACTCTTTATATCTTTCTTGTAATCTGAAAGTAATCAAAAAAGCTCAAGAAAGTTTCCTTCGTCATTTGAATCCTTAGATTCATTATAACCACGAAATGTCAATCCTTATCGTAAAACAAATCAAATTCTATCAATTGATGCAATCAAGCAAGCTCGGTATTCATCTCGAGCCTGGATTGACTGTTGGAAGAAAGTATTGGATTATGTTGTTCTTTTAAATCTCAACATTTTTTCCAAGCTTTGGTGTGGACACTATTAGGGCCTCCAACATGAATTTCAAACTTTTCTTTTCCTTCTAATTTGTAAATCCTTCACCAACAAATGAATCAAAATCCGCTTGTTGTCCAGGCAAATATCTGGTTTAAAGAGATTGCAGCTTAGGCAAAATGCAACAACTTTCGCTATGCTATACTTTAACCAACTAGCATATTCATTCTTTAGATTACACTTGACTTATTTCCTTTATTTGTAGATTTCACTTAACATAAATATATATCATCTTTAGTATTCTATGATTATATACACAACTCCAACGCATACTAAAATTGCTTATTTAACATTTTTCAATATTCATGAGGTTACTATTACTACATCTGCTCAAGATTGAATAGCACATTAGCATCTCAGTCCTAGAATCCTATATGTTAGTTGGAAGACTACACAATATTAAAAGCTGGTAAAAATTTTAATAACATAAAAACAATTATAATAAAGATTTTAAAAGATGAGTCAAATACTAATGTAGTTTTTGACACTAATAACTCTTCAGTGTGTAGTAGAGTGTCGCATTTCATCCAAAAAAACCTATGATTTATAATATGCATGTTCATTTCCAAGAATAAAAAATAGTATTTACCTTAATGTATAAGACCCTATTTCTTCTTCGGCTTCCATAATATCAATGGATCTCCATCACCACCTTGTATTGATACTTTCCTAAGAGGTGATTTCAAATCCATTTAAATAGCTACCTATGTCCGACTGAAGCAGAGGTTCAAATTCAATACATTCTTAGAATATCCTCTCTCAAACATTGAGCTGAAAACTTTCCAAGAAATACTTATTTATCAATCAATTATAGGAACTAACTCTGCAACACAAGCAGAGATACAAATTCGGCAAGCTCTTGAATACTCAAAAGTACAAAATCATTCAAACAGTCGACCAATCATCCCTACCATTGAATATGCCTAGTATCATCAACAACTAGTAAGCAAGCTAAAAAAGGGCAAAAACAAAATCCCGGGCCTGTTTGGTTTAGCTTTTAGAAGTTACTTTTTAACTTTTAAAAGTCAAAAAATAAAGAAATTTAGTTTAGTAACAAAAATAAAAACTAGTTTTCTAAAAGTCAAAAAGTTAAATTTTAACTTTTCATGAGAAGTTAAAAAAAATAACTTATCAAAAGTTGAAAAGTCATTCTCTTCTTTTTTTCTTTCTCTTCGACCCTCCCGACCAAGGTTTAAAGGATCGGTCTAGTACGGTCCCAAGCCACGATACAATAATTGTATTGTAAGTTTGGATCGGACTGGTACAACCGGTACCGGTCTGCACCGGTCAGTGCAACCAATACAATCGGTCTGATTTTTTTTTTAATTTATAAATTGGACGGTTCAGACCGGTATCGCTCTGGACCGATCCGGTACCAACCAGTCCGATGACTGGTACCGCCGATCTTACAACCGGTCCGATCGGTTCAATTTTTTTTAATTTAAAATTTAAATAGGCGATCCACTTTTTGCAGTGGACAGTACTGCAAATCCGGACCGGGAGCAACCAGAACCGGTCTGGTCCGTACTGGGACTGGCCAGGACCGATTCAATCCCAAGCTACGTTACAATAATTTATCATGAGGTTTCGGACCGGACCAATACAATCGGTACCGGTTTGGACTGATTGGTACAACCGGTCTGATAACCGGTACAACTGGTACAATACGTCCGACGATTTTTTGTTTTTTGTTTTAAATTTATAAATTGGACAGTCCAGACCGGTATCAATCTAAACTGATCCGGTACCAAACATACTTTTTAATTGTAAAAGCAGAAAAGTAGATAATAAAATCTACTTCCCAACAATTACTTTTTAACTTTTAAAAAGTTGATTTTCAAAAGTCGAACCAAACGAGCCCTTTAAAATCAATCTAAACCTATTTAAGGGGGGAAAAGATTGAACAGAGAAAAAAAAAAAAACCTGAATCTATTTATGTCTATAAAATCAATCTAAACCAAAACCTAGAAATTAATCACACTTGCGATATTCAAACGTGCAAGATGGAAGGAGTACTGAAGTAAGTGTCGTCAGCTCGTCGTCATAGAAGAAGAACCACTAGAGCTGACTTTGATTGTGCGACACAACAACAATGATGGAGAACGAACAAAAAAAGGAAGGGATTAACCAAATTCCTTGTTCTAAGAAGATGAGAGGGTGAGGGGGGTTGTTGTGGATCTTCTCTCAATCAGAGAGAATTCCACGAGGTTAGGAGAGATTCAATTTGCTAAAAGGGAAAACTCATTAAGCAACATTATTATATCGTAAGGATACAAAAGTGAAAAAACAAATTATTGAGAAGGGGCAACAAAAAAACTTTAGGGGGGCAAAAATAAATTTGACGGAGGCAATTTGTACCATGTTACAAAAGCAATAGGCCTCATTAAAAATTTTAAAAAACTGAGAGGGCAGTTATCCCCTCTCGCCCCTATGTAGCTCCACCCCTGATGAGAGAGACTAAGTGTACTGTTTTTATTTTTTAGTTATGTTGTTCATAGGGGAGGTCCTGTGTGGTGCCCTGGATACATTCCCATAAACAAAAATAGTGAATGGGGTATTGAACCACATGGGTTGAAATCCCTCAAAACTACGATGCGCACATAGAACACTTGAAAGCCCAATACCCAATACATAAGGCGGATTGTGTGGATGATCCCTTATAGATGGGCCAAGTGGACTGTGTGGATGAAACACTAAAGGCTGATGGTGGGTTTAGCACGAATAGACAAATCATAACTACAAAACAGCATGCATAATTCATGTGGTTGTGGGTGATTGTGGTTTGGATACCCATCCTCTCGGGGATAAAGGCTACACATCCATGTCCACGTGTACCTCGAATAGTGTGCCTTGGATTTGGGGTGTGACATATATATATATAAAGAATTAAACAGCTTGATTAAATCCCACTTAAAAAAAAAAACTCTAGCTTGAACTTCTATTCTTTCTCATCTGGCACTAAAAAGAGTTAGCTAGATGATTAGTTACACCATGACAAGATTAATTGAAGCCAAAAGTCTAGATTTATGTGAATCAAAGAGGGGTGGGTAATACTAGCTTTTTCCACAAGTTGGAAATTTGAAAATTCAGGTTGATTAGCTTGATCACTAGCCTATATAAGATCATTGCCAAGGTCCTGTCCCTTAGGAATAAGGAGGTTATGGGTCATGTTGTGTCTTAGTATCAAGTGCTTCTATTAGAGATAGACAAATCCTAAATAATGCTTTGGTTGCTAGCAAATGCTTCGAGGAGAGGTTCTGATTGGGACTTCCTAATCTAGTATATATGTTGGCTTTGAAAAAAATCCAGGACAAAGTTGATTGGGAGATTTTGGATGATGTAATAGAATGGAAGGGTTTTGGGGAAAAGTGGCGCTGATGGACCAAAGGGTTTTGTGAGGAACATTTCATTTTTCTTTAATTTTAATGACGAGTGTAGAGGCCTTCATCAAACAAATCCTCTTTCCCCTTTCTTATTTAGACTAGCGGTCGATGTCCTTAGCTATTTCTTTTGTAAGGCAGAACTTTAAAGCTTGTTAAAGGTTTTTGTGTGGGGTGATCTTACCTTATCAAGTAGAGGGTTGAGGATGGTGGACATCTTGTCTTGGTCTCAAGGAAGCCTAATCTAGGCCTTGCCTCATTTGCAGGATAGCAAACCCTCGAACTTGGCAAATTTGTCCAACCTTTTGAGTTTCTGAAAGCCATTTTCATTTAAATTGAATCTCCGGATACTCGGATTGAACCTCAAGGTGTCTCGTTCATTAAATTGTTTTTTTTTTCATATCATCCATGAAGACAGGGATTGCCCACTTCCTCCGTTCTCTACAAGTCAGCTTTGGAAGCCTAGAATCTCTCCTAGAAGTAGAGCATTTGTTTAGACTGCTCTTATTTATAAGATAAATACTTGTAATATACTCCAAATGAGAAGCCAATATCTAGCTTTGTCTCAAGTTTGTATCATGTGCACCAAGGGAGTCAATGGATCATCTTTCTTCATTTATGTGGTTGCTAAGGAGGTGTGGTGTTTCTTCCTCAAATAGTGGATACATTGGATGATGCCGATGGGCATTAATATTACATTAGACCTGTCAGTCTAAATAGACATGGGATGATGTATCAATGTTGTTTCCATTAGGCCCTATGGAGTGAGAAGAACAGGCGGAAATTTGAGGATGTTAGAAGCAAGATTCATTCTATTATTACTCAACAGTGATAATGTGTCCAAAAGGTTTCCGTTTCTCCTAGAGTTAGAAGGTTCAGCATCAGAGATCATGAGTGGACAATATTTGCACTTTCCTGTATTCGGAGGGAGAAGTTCACATTGACTTGGAAGCCCCCTAAAGAGGGAACTGTAAAGCAAAGTTCTGACAGGTGTTCCAGGAGTAACCTTGGCTCATTTAGGTCATGTTCTTCATAAGTTGTCAAAACCCATCATGGAGGTGAATGGTTGAAGGAGGCACGGGCCCAAGGTATGTTTGATTGGACCTCAAGGGGCACTCCTCTAAGGTGGTCTCGTGGTTAGCTACCCCATACAAGGTATCTTGGTTACTAGGAAGAAAATCTTGAATTCATATACTCCAAGATCAGCCAATGAGCTCAAGGATGGGCTTGCTAAAGGCAAAGGAGAGAGCGACGAATGTTTCATGAAATGTTATTTTGGAGAGGCTGATTTCATCAATGGTGGAGCTGCTCCCATTTTAACTTCTTTTACTCCTGTCTTGGTCTTTGGGCCAACCAGGACCTTATTGTCTGTATCATTATCTGCATCATTGTTATTTATAAAAAAGGTCAATGTTTCTTAATTTCGTCTTCTCCATGGTGAACATGCTGGGACGCATCTTACAACATCAATATGAAGGCTCTGGGCCAAAACTATACAAAAATCAGTGAACTGAAACATAAATGAGTAGGAGGCAAGGAAGAGTCTATGATCTGAAACATAAGTGCGATTTCTTGACAACTGAAAACCTGAGCAGTACCCTCACCCACCTACCAACAAGAAGAACAAGAAAACAAGCATACATTCAATAAGCTAGTGTTGTTATGATTTAAATCAATGGGTAGTGAAGGCCTCATTATTCAACAAGTCATGTGGTGACCCCCCTAATGAGTGACTCCTTCAGTTGGCAATGTACAACTGTGGCATAAGGGATCTGTATTAATGATCATAAGGGATCTGTACTAATTATCATCCTGACAACAATAGTTTATCTTTCCCTGCCACTTCTTGATGATATCATCGATCATCTTCCACCCCATGCTGTAGGAGGAAAAATGATGGAGCCATGGAGTAGAGAGTGGCGACAACGCTTAATGTTTGGAATCCATGAATTCATAACTTCAACAAGCAAATCCAGTACCAACTTTATGCTATGTGAACATAAACGTGAAACATTTTCCCCAAAAACCTAACGGACTTGTTCCCCATTCTGATGGTTGGATACAGGCACAAGCATTAAGCATTAAATGGGAGTGCAGTGATAAGCTGTGGACTTGTTCCCTGCAGATTTTGAAAGAGTTTGATTGCCTGACAAGGATCTGTACCATTAGCATATCCTCTAGTCATGGTGCTTCCATGATCGGAAATAGCAGCGCGGCTGATTGAGAAAAGATTTGTGGTTTAGTCTTGCTGGATGGTTAGGTAAATTATCAGCATGATGAGGCTTTGGAAAATGGAGGCTGCCCCGATGGTGTTCTCTTTGGGATTGTCCAGTTCAGGAAGTGAAGATGACACTGCTGCAAAGCTAATCATTGAGAATGATCGTCAACAAGGGCACTGCAGCAATCCAGAAATTTTAAGAATTGAGAGAGGTCTTCAGCATGTAGACAGCAGCAATCCTAAAATTTAATGAAACTACTCGTTAGACCATGAAGGAAACATGTCTTTTGAGATGCAATGTACCTAAGAACTGGATTAAATTGGCAACTTTAGCTTCCATTGTTGTCACTGCATTGATCTTCCAACCAATGGCAGAATATATTCTCCTCTCCAATGTTCTATGTTGAGAGCACATTAGAAATCCCTATGCCAAAGGCAAAAGCTTCATGATCAATACATATGCCAAAGGCACTACTTGTTTATTTGGTTGGTAACCACTTGGGTGGCACAATGGGGCATTACGATGCTATTTGAAGAATCTCCTTTGGATGACCAACACAGTTTAAGCAAGGATCTGGAAAAATTGAATCTTCAGTAATAAATAGATACAATTGGCCGATTGGTTAATGTAATTTTATGTCATGGCCAATCCAAAAGTCTTCACATTCAAAAACCAGAAACATTATACGTATCTATTAATTGCATGTAAAACACCGATATTTGGTCCCCACTGAGACCGATAAGCATTGACAATAAGGGTACATAAGTGTAGGGGACACCATTATTAAAATGCATTTTTTAATATTATGACTATCCAATATGAAATGTTGACACATATTATTCAATACTGAGATAACTCAATCTGTACAAACAAAAATTTAATATGCATCATCTCATGCGTATGGTCAATACCAAGTTAACTCGGCCGATGATTATAGTTTCCTCAAATCTGTACAAACAAAATTTAATATGTATCATCTCATACATATGGTCAATACCAAGTTAACTCAGTCGATGATTATAATTTTCCCGATCTTAGTACCGAGGACCAATATCATACCAATATATTGTGATACCACAATGCATCAGGCACATATACCAATACCATCATAACTTGAAGCCATGATTGACTTGATCTATTCCAGATCTAGAATCATTGTCCGCCCTGTTTAAATAGATTTGGGTTGCATGACATGGGTATTAATATCATTAGGTTAACCCAAACCCATTTAAAACCAAGTGGGTTGGCGGATTATGGAATAAAACCCATTGACTTGTCTGAACCCTCCACGAAGTTCAAATGGGTTTGTGTTGACTATCCTAGTCTTTTTAATATGCCATGACCACCTTGACTATGATCCGACCGAAACCAACCCCTTCATTGCCAACCCTAAGGTCCTCACTTAAACACCAGACAAACATAACCAGTCAAGGTACAGACTTCATTTTCCGTTCCATCTGTATTAAACATGGATACTGATCTCCTCTTGGGACCATTTAGAGGTGCGAAAACAACTCTGGTAAGTAAACCGTACTGTAGGCTAATTTCTATCATAAAACCTATGTTACATGGACTCTTCTATTCATCTGAACAGGACATGGATATGGGTATGGGATTCATGTTACATCCTTCACAGCTATGTCGATTTTTTAACAAATCTATTCTAAACAGGTGTTTCCAGTATCTTCATTATATAATTAACTATTAAGTTCCAAATGTGTATCAACTGCTATTGTGTAGGTAGTACTTAACCTAAAAAAATCTAAAATATATAGCATACTAGGCCAAGTCTATGCATTTTGA
>JAUPMG010096747.1:0-20858 GCA_031762675.1 Pachysandra terminalis
AGAGTCACATGACCCAGAGCATACTGGCTTCGAGCATCAAAGCCGAAAATTTTCATTGCTTGGGGAACCACCCTTTCGGATGACAGTCCAATAGCCTTCAAGATGCCTATGAGAATGATGTTCAAGGAAGATCCAGCATCTGCAAGTGATCTTCGAATGTCTACCCCTTGCAGCACCGAATTCAGATATAAGGCTCTTCCATGATTTTCGTAGGAAACCATCATGTCCTTTGGTCCGAAAGTTACCAGACTTTCTTCTGAAACAGCAGTGGCACATTCCTCATCTGCTTCCCGCAAGGGCAGCCTTTGAGCATATGCTCGAACAACAATCTGATCGGACTTCGAAAAGCCTATTTCCTTCATACTTTCCTCAAGCCTCTGATATTTCAATAAATCTATCCGTAGAGGATAATCAACATCTCGAACCACCTCGGAAACAATGACGTTCACAGCGGGCCCTTTACCCTTGTGATTGGGCAAAGGGTTGGTATGAACAATTTCAGGTTGCAATTCTATCTCCCCTAGCTTCAATCGAAAATAGTACAATCTTCGCTTGGAGTAACAATCATATGTCCTATGAGCCACATATTGATGATACTTACAAAATTTCGGATTATTCCGATCTTTCGCTAATGGCTCTCTTTGGAACAGGCAGTTGTACACGATTATCCTTCACCCAATTATCGAACAAGATGTTAAATTGTGCTGGTGTACAATCTGGCTGAGGTGGTGGATCTCGAGAATCTCGACTTGAATCTCGAACGTTCTCATTCTTCTTTGCTTTCTTTGAAGGACTATCTTCCACCAAGATAGCTTCATTACTCCTCCGCTCGTTCACCAAGAATCTCTGGTCTGCGAAACCAGAGATTTTGGGTTCGATCCCCAATGGAGTCGCCAAAAATGGTGATACACAAACCGGTAAATGACCCAAAATGTCAATTAACCAATTGGTTTGCACAATCGGTGGATTCGAATACTTGCTTTCACTGGCCTAAATCAGAAAAGACCGTTCCAATGAAAGGTTTCCAAAAATACAAAGGAAGAAAATGGTAAGATCAATCAGGAATGGTTCAGAAAGACAACACATAACTTGGTGAGTTTCAGAAAAAAAAAGGATTCTAAGACAAAACACTCTGCAAATTCTCAGAGGATGTCCAAATACTCAGAATTTTGATCCCTCTTTCTGATGTCTCCTCCTCCTTTTATAGCTTCAGACTCATTATTTTAACCGTTTGCAACGTTTCATGAACGGATTGAAGACGTTTGGCTGAACGGGTCTTTTAAATTGAATGTTCAATATCAAAACGTCTAATTCAAATATGTAACGCTTCAATGAATGCTTTTCACAACGTTTGGTTAATTTATGAGTATAACGTTATAAAAGTAATGATGCGTTATAGTTCTGTATTGATTCAAGTCTTTTAATACTTTAAGATCTTCGAGGATCTTGACAAGACCTATCTCTCTGACCCTCCATTCTTGAAAGTCTAAAATTTATTTCCCCCGATGTATAAGTGAAAGACTTTCGAGTTATTAAAATGATTATCCCGAAAGGTGTTTCAGAATATCAATGATTTTGATATGATAATTGATTGTTTCGAGAATTTTCTCGAAATACTAAATACTGATTGTTTCGAGATGTCTTCTCAAAACACAAAATACTGGTTATTTCGAGGTATAACCTCGAAATATTGATGACGGTTAACATAAATATGCCTTCATGTTCCTTTTCGAGTATATGATTCGAGACCCATTTTTTGGGTAGGACTTCGAAATACGTTGTTAATTTCGAGATAATTCTCCCTGAGTGGGCTTATTTGAAATATACTTTCAGACAATATTCGAAATTCTAATTTATGTATTCTTTACATAGTTACATATTTGACCTTGACACGTGTCTACATATGATTGGATTAAATCAATTTTCAAATTGACTTATCATCACTACCTTTAGGCTTGATGGAAGAACCCAATGCAAGCCAGATGAAGAACCTATTTTAAGTATTCCCTTAAAAACAACATTAAATCTTCATGAACACTAGTAAGCCAGCACCTATTTTAAGTATTCCCTTAAAAACAACATTAAATCTTCATGACCACTAGTAAGCCAGTAAGTAGTGCCTACAAACTTGATATACTAAGAAGTATAAATTCACACTTGTCTCCCGAATCAATGATGTTTTTTCCTTTCTTACAACTATGCAGCACAAACATATCATTTCATACTATACAAGTGAACTTAAAGCAAACAAATATTACAACAAACAAACTCCAATATTATAGGAATTTGACTACAATTTATGGTATAGGATTTCCTGTCCAGTTTGCATTTGGTTGCTATAAGAGGAGTTTGTCTACCAGTTTGTGTTATACGATTTTCTGTCTAGTTTTAAAGTAAATAATCAATCATCACATCGATCGTCTGAAGCGAGATGGATGAAGCATCAGTTGCAATGGTTGTTCGTGAACGCGTGTGTTCACGAGGACGCATGGATGTATTTCACATATCTCGATATAATCGGACCTTCTAGAAATTTGGATGCATAGTGTGCATTCGCACACGTTTGTGAATGTGTCATATTCAAATGTATGTTGCAGCTGATGCTTCAACCATCTCGCTCCAAACAATATCCATTCACAAGCAACGTATCCCATAGTGTAAAGAATCAGTTGATCAAATTCAAGAAAGGACGAGTCGCGATCCCAATACCAAGTTTAAACACTATAACGTGTTAAAGATGTTTTGGTCATACTGTAAGACCAAGCAACTATACATTATGTGAATACGTACCAAGCAACTATATATTTTGATAAAAAAAAAACTATATATTATGTGAATATGTACCCCCATCCTTCCACAATAACCAAAAATCGGATTGATTGAATTTCGTAATTAGATTACAAGTTTGTTTTGAATTTTTTAATAGGAATATAATTTAGAGGTTTTGTAAAAGGATTCTTAAGCCTAGGGGTTTTGGAGAGAGATATGAGGCAAGTGTACCATGATGAGGCAATTCTTAAGCCTAGGGTCTTTAGCCTAAGTTTGTTAGGATTCTTAGTATTGACCAATCCTAGCCTAAACTATATTTAGTTTTCTAGATATAATTGGTTGCCATATAATTTGTCTTACAGATTCAGGCAAAGTTGATTGACTGTCAAGTGAAAAAGGAGAGCAGATTCTCTGTTAGATAGCTAACAGGGACTGCCCTGTGATGTGAGACAGCTCCGAGGGGCAAAAATACCTTTTTACTCCTCAGGCAATCCGATCCTGTAAAAAAGATGAGATACCTGTGGGTCCTCATAGATTTTGGCAAGGTTGATTGGCCACCAAGATAAAACAAGATATGCTTATGAATTAGATTGGAGTGTTAGAGACTATTCTCCACCTTTCTTTTCTTTATTATTTTATTATTATTATTTTTTTTATTTTTTCCTTTTTTCTTTCAAAATCTGTTTTTTGGGAGAATAGTTTTTGATCCTAGAAGAGAAAATTTTTTAATTTGTTTTTTCCCAATTCCCTAACCTTAATTCTTTCTTTTTTTCAACCAAACAAAAAACAAATATTGGTAGCCACTTATGGCAAAGCAATGACTGCCTACACTAAACGTTTTATGGTCCGGAGACACGTTTTTTTTGAAACAAACATGTGGTGATGTGCATATAGAGTGCAACAGGCTTATTAACTGATGCATGGAGCCGAGCTTTGAAACATCCACACCACCTTTTTACTTCCTCTCTGCATTTTTATCCTTTCCTTGCATTTTTGGTGCTGCACCCGTCAATTTGTAATAAAGGCTCCTTAGTCCTTGCAAGACGACGAGGCAACGTTCGTATCAGCCCATTCAATGCTCCAGCCTTTCGCTACACTGTTCAGTTAAAAATAAAATAAAATAAAAACTCAAATTAATCTAATATTGGAAAATTTTATCCAGGTTCTACTTGGGACAGTGATGAAGAATAGGGCCGTAACCTAGTTTAGGTGAGCTGTCTTGCTCGTAAAATACCTTGAACATGGTTCAGGTTCGTTAAAATATTTAGGACCCAGACTCGGATTAAGCTTATTAAATTATTATTATTTTAGGTTCGGATTTAACTCGTGAAAAGCTTGATTAACAAAAAAGCCAAGCATGCATTTGGCCAAGGTTGTGCTTTTGGATAAGCACTCATTGGATAAGTGATTCATTAGAAGCGCTTACCCATAGAAACAAAAAATTGTTTACTTGAAGAAGATAGTATTTGGTATGGCTGCCTTTAGTTGTTTGTGCTTTTGGATAAATATTTAATGGATAAGTATTTATAAAAATTTTGGGGTAAAATAAAAATTATAAAAATATTATTAAAGTTTAGAAATAGCTTGTGGCATAAATAATAATAAATACTTATATGTAAGCACTTATCCATGCAGTGTTACCAAACACAACTATAAACTGAAAATAAACACTTAATATAAGCGGGCCGAAACGTAGGCCTAATCGAATTTAAGTTACCTAAATTTGTTAAAATAATAAGTGTTTTCTTTTTTTTCCAGGCTCAGATCACGAGCTTAATTATAAAGCTCAAGCTCAGTTCATTGATAGCCTAGTTAAGACTTAGCCATTTAGGTGTCATCCTAAGGTTTGCGGATCAAGTATCGCCTTCACTAAAATAGAAATTCTCAATGGTTACTTTGACTCTATTCTGAACACCACGTTAAAACCTTTTAAATGTATACAACAGATAAATTAAACATAAAATAATCGGACAAGGATCCTCTGCGAACGTTCCTGCGAACCAAGGCAATATATTCACATTTGTCACGAACCGTAACCCTAGCTCGCTCTAATTATGTGAAGAAACCTTAAAGAAGATCAGAGAGACGAAGTTCAATCTCTCGATCGATCGAGAGGTGTTATCAATGGCGATTCTGAAAGATTCTGAACTTTACGACTCCTTCATGAACATTAACAGCATTGTTGTTTAATCACGCTTTGACTTTCGCATCAGAATCCGCAATTCTCGCTTCACCATATCTCCTCTGCAATTCCTGCAGGTATTTCATTCTATGAAACCTTCGTCTGTGGTTTCTTAAATACAAGCTCTGTAAGTGTGTATGTATTTAAGTTCCTTCGTTCCTGCAAATCATTCATTCCATCAAAAACCTTCGTCTATGGCGGATTCATAAAACCAAAGCTTAAAAACCTCTTTAAGTTCTCGCTTTCTTCAGTTTCTTAGTAGTTCTTATTTTGTTTCAGATCTCGTAATTGTGAAAGCGGTCATTTAATGCATGCCGGCTTCGTCGAATATCTTCAGTAATCGCTTCGACTTTTGAGGAAAAATCAAAGCATTTAAAGCGCTGGGAGGATTCGATTGATTGGTGGTATGGACTATGGATCGATCGATTCTTAAACTCTTTTTAAGTTGTACTTTTTTCTTCTCTCTCTCTCTCATAAATATGCCTAGGAATAAAGCTATTCATCTCTCTGCTTGTGCTCCGGTAACAGGAAACATGGGAAGAGCTCCTTGCTGTGATAAGGAAGGACTGACGAAAGGTCCTTGGACTCCCGAAGAAGACAAAATCCTCGTTGAGTATATCAAAAAGAACGGCCGAGGAAGCTGGAGATCTCTCCCTAAGCTTGCAGGTAATGAACTCGTTCATATTTACCGGTTCGACTCGTTGAAATCTCTCAACTTTGGGAATCTTTAATTGAGTGAATCGGAACGAGTCGATTGAGTCAGCTTATCGTGTTGATGATCTCAGATGCTTGGAATCTTTAACATTTTTCTGTTTCGTTTAGCTTTGCATTATCAAGATCTGTTTCGTTCTGATCTTTTGTTTCATTCAGTTTGTGATCGTAATGTTAGTAATATCTGGATCTTAATAGAGCAAATATATGAAGGATGGTAGTGGAGTATTTTATCAACTCAAGGAGTGATTCAAGGAAAAGATAAAGCCAATAATAATAAATCAAGAGATGCAAGAGATTTGATTTAAAACATTTAGTAAATTTTATAAATCAAATCTCTTGACCTGACTTCCATCTTCTCCTTAAATTCCTTGATCAATTTTTTTGCATCTTTTGATTTTATTTATCTTTTTCTTGAATCACTCATTGTGTTGATTAGATCTTTGATTTACTATACTGGCATATATTTGTTTTATTAGATCTTTGATTTATTTATTTATTTAATCTTGGGGATTTATATATCCGATCAGGTCTGCTTCGTTGCGGGAAGAGCTGTCGGCTTCGGTGGACGAATTATCTAAGACCAGACATAAAGCGGGGACCCTTTACTCTCCAAGAAGAGAAGACTATCATCAGGCTCCATGGCATTCTTGGCAACAGGTGATGTAGTATTTCACTTTGGCTTTTGCGAACTTTTTGCTCCAAATGGAGATCATCCGCTTTTGTGTTAACTCTCTAGATTCTATAAGCAGGGTTCCAACGAGCAGAGATAAGCTTTACTCGGGTCGACTCAGGCTTGATATGCTTGATTGAACTCGGGCTCAGCTCGATTCAGGCTCGTTATTCGTGGGCTCGGGCTGTTTGTTTGTTGTAGATTCATAAAGCTCAAGCTTGGTTCGGTCCAGTCTGAGCTTGGTCCCTTTAAGTCTGTTTAGACAGGTATGGCGAGTGGAAGCTGTCAATCGCTCAAGCCCCACTCAAGACTTTGGCCAGTTTAGGGTTTAGTTAGGGGCGTTCAATGGGCCATGCCGGATCCGTATGGTTAGTTTCCGTACTGTTCTGGGGCTTGGATCGTCTGCGCCGAGAATCATTCACCAGTCCTTGCACCGGCACGTGATTGGTGAAATCCTTTTGAAAATTTCAATTTTTCAAAATTTTAAAGGTTAAAATTTTTTAAGGGGAAAGGCACCAATCCCGTCCCCCGTGCACACATAGGTGGTCCCCGGTGCACGCACGGGTGGATGATTTTCGGTAGATGATCTCAGGTTTTTGTGCCGTGCCAAAATTTTGGTACTGTCAGGTCTTGTACAGCATGTGACCGATGGCACGTTTGGGTTGTGATGTGCTGTGCAGTGGCCGTGGTTCAGCTAGTTTCGAGCAGGTTGGGTTTTACTGTGTCCGTGCCGTGTTGTGTGGTGAAACCCAAGCACAACAGGGCACAATCTATGAACCGTACCTCGTGTTGGCCCATACTTGGGCACGGCTCAGCGAGGACAAGTCGGGCCAGTATGAAGGCGGTTTGGCCGGTTGTACACTCCTACGTTTTAGCCGCCTTTGAATGGACGGTACAGGTTGTGCTGATAACCATTAACATATACACTTTCAATACAATCAGTCCTCATTTCGTAGCGGTGTCGAACGGGTTGTGCTTGAAATCTTGGACACCCCGGCATGACATGGCATGAGGCACAAAGTTGGCCGGGCTGTGCTTGACCTTACTTGGGCCTGATTGGGAAGTTTGGGCCGGCTGTGCCTTGGGCCATGAACCCAGGGCATCTCACGGTACAATAAGGGAACTGTGCCACAATGTGCTTGGGCATCGCTCAATGGTGATGGGCCAGGTCAGCATATACGCAGCCTGGCCTTGCCTATTGTACTCCCCTACCATTTCGTATGTTTTTTGGCCCGAAACTCATTCACCACTATACTAACGGGAAAATTGCTTTGCACCGGTTTCTCCCTATTTTCAGAAATTTCCTTGATCTCTTTACATTGCACGTAAGAAGTAAAGCTTAGTTTCAATCGATTCAATAGTGGTTTATGAAGATAGATTTTCCTTGTTAGCCTTGACCTCGACCTCGACCTCTAAGATGGTGCTTTTACTCGAAATATTCCGGTTTTTCTAGCTTAACTCTGCTCACAAACCTGAATTAGTAAGCTCAAGTTGAACTTGTGTGAACCAAGCGTTAGATGTTTGTTTTTAGTCACTTGAGTTCAAAAATTTTCAGGTGGGCTGCAATTGCGTTCCAACTACCAGGAAGAACGGATAATGAGATAAAAAATTTCTGGAACACCCATCTAAAGAAGCGCTTTCATTGCAACGGCATGATGAATGCACAGACTTATTGCTCCACCTCCTCTTGTGATTCAACTCTTCTAAAATCATCTGCAGCAGCATCTCCTCTAATTCGTCACATGTCGCAGTGGGAGAGCGCTAGGCTTGAGGCCGAGGCAAGGCTATCAACGGAATCCTTGTGCTTCAGTACTACACCATTGCCATCAGACTTTGATTACTTTCTTCTCATTTGGAATTCTAAAGTGGGAGAATCGTTTCGGAATTTCAACAGTCAAGACACAATGGCATGCCAAAGCCCCATCTCTCAAACATCATCATCATCATCGGTTGATGCTTCTACCACCATGACCAATCAATACCAAGATGGAGACTGTAAGAGCTACAAAACAATGGCGGTATTCAACTCTTCCCGCTCTAATGACCCGGATTATTCTTCGGATACGGAGTTGCAGATGCTTTTGGATTTACCTAGTGCCGATGACATGGGTTTCTTGCGAGGTCACACAGAGAGCGTGTCCTATTTGCCAATCTGTTGACTAAAAGTTCCTTGAATTGATCGTGACTAAATGATCCCATAGTTCCAGTGAAGGTTTGCTTCTTTAGTAAATACAGTTGGAGAGATTATGCATACTCTTTGTTCAGATTTATTTCTGCCCCACCTAGGTTTTTTTTTATCACTAGTTATATGCATGTGTGTTGCACGTGGTGACATTAAGAAAAACATGCTATCAAATATATAAGTTTTGCGATAAAATATAAAATTAACAAGACATATAGAGTTTGCCTATTACTGATATTTTCTAAATCAATCATTTTTCTAGAAAGGTTTGTATTTCCTGTTTCATTGATTTCTTCACATGCGATGAATGTATAATTGTTTGCGGTTATTGTTCTCATTTATTTTTGTACTTTTGTGAGTTGTGAATATATATGGCTTTTGAAAATAGTTGTCCATTGACTTCATATATTCATCAAAGTTTTTTTTTTTTTTTGACGAGTAATTTAATCTTCTTGTTGAAAAGAATTCTCAAAAGTAATGTAATGATGAAATATAACAAATGTCTATATACATTCATTATGCGCAATGCATCGATTGTTGAATTTAATATTTTCTCCGCTTAATTATTGAATAACATCCTCCATATACTATTTGTATCATCAGCAATTTTTAACCTTAACAGGAATCTGTCTAATATTAAAAAAAATTAATAAAAATAGCATCAATAGCCAAAAATAACATCACATTTGCAACTTCAAAGGCTTATTTGAATTCAGTTTGTATATCATAGAAGCGTCATTTGTTACAAGAAAATTTGTCATTTTTAATGTAACGTTTGTCCTACATGATTTACATGTCATTTACCACGAGTTTTATGTTATGTCAAGTTCAATAATCCATACCTTTGATTCAAATATTTCGTCTTGAAAATAAGGTAGAAAATAATGTTTATGTTGTTTTTAAGTATAAAATACATTTATATCTCATTTATGAAAAATAGAAGACCTGAATTGCATTAATATTTGTCATTGTGAGGTCTATCAACGGATATTGCTCTCACTTCGTTAATACATAGTTTTGGAAGTCGTTACTCTTGTCTCGAAGGTGTTCTCAATTTCCCTTCGATTGTTGTGTGCCTTATCTTTTTCCATTTCGAAATTATTTTTTCTTGAGTTGAACGATTTTCTATGAAACAAACACAAGAAAATATTGAAATCCTGTAAAATATTATATTTCTGCCAAATTCCGCTCAAGCAAACAAAGCCAGAGAGATAAAAGGACAAGGCAATAGCAGGACAGCAGGCTAAAAAAAACAAAAAAGAGAGAGTTGTACGAAAGAAAGCTTGGAAAATAATTTTAGTTGATTCAAAACACAAGAGGTTTGATTCGCAGGTCTGGGTCCTACAAATCATGCAGACGCTGAATAGTGTTAGGGTACATTGCATTAAGCAAATAAAAATGAAGACGACAAAAAAAAAAAAAAAAAGAAAGAGTAAACAAATCAAAGTGTCAGGAGTCGTACTGACATGGAAGAAGATATGGACTGAGTGAAACTCAATGTCCATTTCTTCTGCTCCAAGAGTGTCCGGCAATCTTCTGCTCCACCGCAGGATGAGCGACGCGTGTCCACTCTCGCCCGCGGGCACAGCATGGGCGCCTTTCTGTTTAAAAACAAATAAACAAATAAACAAAAAACAAAACGAAAATAATCGTCTCTGCAACGGAGAACTTTCTTCTTTACAGCAATTCTTCTTTGTCTTGTGCTTCGACCTCTATTGTTATTTCTCAAGCTCCCAAACCATGTATGCAACCCCATATCTCTGTACCTACTTGATTCTGACCTAGTTCTGATTCAGTTCCCTATTAATGGAAAAACACCTTAGATTTTTCTGGGTTTTTGTTCTCCTGGCGAATCTAGTTTTCTCACAGCTCGATCAGTTCTATGGTGGGTTTCAGGGGGTGGGCAATAACATAAGCTTGAACGGAGTTGAAGGGATCGAGAACAGCGGGATTCTTCGATTAACAAACAAGACGAGTCGATTGCTCGGTCACGCCTTCTACCCCACTCCACTTCAGGTGAAGAAGTCCACAGATGGAACCGCTTTCTCTTTCTCCACCTCTTTTGCTTTCGCGATCGTAAGATACTTATGATTTCGGAGAATCTCAGAAGAAGCTCTGGTGGAAAAATGAAATAAAAAAAATAAAATCCAAATCTCTCTGAACTTTTTTAGGACAGAATCAATTCTACTGCTACTAATCCATGGCTTCTTACATCAAGATTCCTCTTTCGTCAGATCAAATCCCTCTCCACCGCTTTGGTTAGTTAATCACTCTAATCCTTTTTATTTCTGTTCATTTTTTCAAGCTTCATCACTGCAAGATCACTATGATGTCCGCTTCAACCTTCCAATCTCTCTATCATCTCATCCCAACAACATCACCCTCTCCTTCCAAACCCAGAGCTCGAACCAGGATGAGACGAGAAGAGGGAGAGGTAAAGAACAACCCAGAAGAGAGAGAAATCAGAGAGGCTATCGAAAAGAGGTTAATGGAGGAAGTTCCGTTAACGTTCACTTGCCGCGGCTGGCGGGAGTGAACACGCGTCGCTCATCCTGCGGTGGAGCAGAAAATTGCCGGAGCACCAATTTGTATTGTAGGAAAAAATTGAAAAACAATATAGGTTGAGACGAAGAGGTGAGTATAGATGAGAAGTATTTGAAGGATGCTTTCTCGTCTTTTGAAGAGAAGAGGTCGCTGATAGTACAAAAAACTGAACCCTTGTTTTTGTTCTTTTGTTCCAACAAAAGAATACTCTGAAGAACGTGTTGTTACATATGAGAGAGAGAGGATAATAATAAGAATACAAAGAACACTATTCTTGGAAAAATGCTATTGCATGAGAAATAAAGAGGGGGTACTTAAATTAAATTACTATGGATATCTTAATTATTAAATATTAACGGTTATTGTATAGCAATTGAATGGTTTGAATTTGTCAGAAAAGACAATAATTGAATGATTGGTCTATTTTTTTTTTCCAGTAAGAGTATGGTTGGTGATTAACACAATTAATTGGATAATCATCATAGACTATAATAAATTAAGACATGCTTGCATGAATTATTAACATGCAAATTTGAACAGATTTATGGATTTTCAAAAAGATACATTAAGGGTGGAGGAGCTGCACAAATTTATCCATTTTAACACAACCAATTGTCATCTCTTGCAAATCATACTATACAAGTGAAGCTCTCACCAGATTACAACATAAAGCAACAAATATTACAACAAACACACACAAATATAAGGTAACATACAAATGAAAACTAACCATGTTTTCTTCGACATTCAGATGTCAGAACTTTAGCCCCCAAAGAATCCACCGAAAAGTTTCTTCGGGGAATTTCCAGTAGCACGGTATTTTGCAGCTATTTCCTCTGCCTTGTGAAGATCTTCCCCACGTTTGGCTTCAACCATCGCTCTCTTTTCTTCTGCTTCCTTGTGGATAACAGCTATTTCGTTTCTCTTTTTCTCAACGTATTCGGCCTTCTTCTTCTCTAGAGTTTCCTGATCATACCAGAATATATTTGTCAAACATTATATGAACAAGCAAACCCTCCACTTCCCCCAAATGTTCAGCAATTGACTAGGACCATGTTCATCCTGCATTTGGTTGCTATAATACGAGTTTGACTACAGCTTATGCTATCCGAAAGTAAATAAGCAACTGCCTCTTGTTGTCTGAAGCGAGATGGTTGACGCACCAGATGGCACGCAGAGATGCATACTATGTGTCTCGATATAATTGGACCTTCTAGAAGTCTGGACGCGTGGTGTGCCTGTGAACGTGTCATGCGTGAATATGCTTCAACCATCTCGCTCCAAACAATATCCACTCATAAGCAACGTACCCCATGATATAAAGGATCAGGTGATCCAACTCGGGATGAGTTGCAATTCCAAGCCGATCCTTGACTCGGTTTTGAACGAGTCAGATTGGACGATCAAATATGGATCAAAAAGTTTATTTTTTTGAAAAAAGAAACTGCAAATCCCCGATCCGATACCGAGTTTAAACACTATGATGTACCCCTGTTAAGGATGTTTTGGTCACACTGCAAGTCCAAGCAATAATTTATTAACCCCCCATCCTTCCACTGTAACCAAAAATACTCTTAACGAGGGGTATGCTAATGAAGTTCGAGCTGGACAGAAAATCAGTGCACAGTGGACCTGATCCAACACCTATGATAGATGGCCACCTTAGTGGTGCGTAATTACAGAAAAATAATATCAAAATACTGTTATCAATATTATTTAGTATAAATGGAAGAATATTTCATTTCACTAGCGTAGTCTTTCTAAATTACAGAAGAATATTATTTATACGCATTTATTATTTGTTTCTTTTTTTTTTTTGAGGGGGGGGGGGGGGGTGTGGAGGAAAGAGAGAGAGAGAGAGCTGAGGCAAGTCTACCACGTGCAGATGAGGCAATTCTTAAGCCTAGGGTCTTAAGCCTAGGTTTGTTGGGGTTCTTAGTATTGACCAATCCCAGCCTAAACTATATTTAGTTTTCTAGATTAACTGGTTGCCATATAAGTCTAGTGTTTAAACTCAGTATTGGATCGGGGATCGTCCCGGTCCGATACCAAGTTGGATCGGCAATCCAACTAAGGATTGGCCAATCCAAAACATGGCCTGGATTTTTTTTTTAAAAACCAAAAAAAAAATTGAGGGGTGTTGGAAGATCCATATTGGCCGATCCATATTGGATCGTCTGATCTGACTTGTCCGAAACCAAGTTAGATCGTCTGGATAGGATGATCTGACTCAGTTTTAGGGATCGGCTTGGGATTGTGGCTCTCCCCAAGCCGAACCCGAGTTGTATTGGCCGATCCGACTCGGGATTGGCCAATACTTTACACTATGATATAAGTTATAACTGGGATGAGCCAGATGAGGCAAGTCTAGCTAGCCTGAGATTTTCCAGACAGAAAAATCATAGCCCAGCACATCCCAGTAGGTTTGGCAACCTCTTTCTGGGACCAGGCTAAGAATACGGCAAGAATAAAGTGCCTCGCCCAATGAAACCATTACTTAACACTAGTATCAGCCGTTATTCTAATGCATACCTACAACAAACTGCCTAGAGGAGGAGGAGGCAGAGGAAGGAGGGCATGATTCTTTTAACATGGTTAAATGGTGTTATAGTATACCACAAAGCAGGGATAAGAAATTTCCAGCACTGTGCGAAACCAAATGAATGAATGTAGTTACCTCGATTATTTTCAGCTTAGCCTCGATAGATGCTTTCTTGCTGTTCTCCCATGACCCAATGGTAGATAGCTTTTTATGGGCCCTGTACAATAATTTATGGATGCTAAGTTCCCAATGTCCCAGCATGTAAATCCTCATAATTTACTAGAAGGAAAATATTCTAAAACCAAGTTTCAGAATTTGACACAGATATTCATCTTCTGATTCCAATCTTAGCTGATAAAAAAAGAATAACATTCACCTTACAGATATGATCATGACTATTAACTCACATAATTTATCAATTTGACTTTGGAAACTGTATAATAGTAGTTCAATCAACAAGAAAAAAATCCCTGAGATCCATTAAATATTTGGAGAATCTAATATACTAAATTCATCTGAATTATAAATAAAAGGAATAATATTAAAACCTTATAAGGTTTTGTTAGAGAATAGTACAATGGTCTGAACTGAAACATTGGACATTCCAATATGATGTCGGCCATAATTTACTGTATTAAAAGAAAATGTTACGGAACAAGAGTAAGCACATGTAAGTGTTGATCTGGTATGTATTTTCCAACTGCTAGTCATTTTCTTTTACTGTACATATTCAACACCAACCTCCCAAAAAAATGAAATATTCCAACTTCAAGATATGCGTGGAAGTTAAAATCAAATCATAAAATGCTTCAGAGTGACTCAGATGTGAACAAGTTGCTGACCAGCTAAGACAGTTCACTGACATCCATTTTGTTCATCTTGATTTAGAGTTCCAATGACATCCCCAATTGAGAACTAACTGCAATGTGTTCATGGTGAAAGGCATAAAACTTATTCTAGAACTGAAGAAGCCTTTAGATCTATATCTGTTGAAGGGGTTCGAGCTTGTATTGTGGATATATTATACTGGAGAGTGTGGTCTAGCTTACCCATCCAAAAGAAACTACTTTGTAATTAGGATACTTTAGTTTTAATATGTTATCTATATCTTTCTTGAATTAAGGCTTAGATTTACGGACAGACTGCAATAGTTCAAGTATAACTTGGTTGATTGGGTAGCTATAAGTTTAAAAATATAAAATCATCTTACAAAAGTTGTCAGAATTTTTGTGGAGTATGATTTGAATTCAAGTTCAGAAGCTTAATTTTCTTGATTTGATTTTCATGTTCTTCTTTCCTCATATCCTGTTGCACCATGCATAAAGAAAGAGAGAAGATGAAAATGACGGGAAGACATCAAAGGCTCATGGAAAAGAAGAGTTATCCTAGTAAGAACATGTGAAGACTTGCATACTAGTTGGCGAAATATTTGCTAAAAGTATGACTAACAAATTATGGATAAATTGGATGTGAACCTAGCTCTAACAATACATATGTAGAAATAAGGCCTCAGATAAAATGATGAATATACCCAAAGATACTACTATAATGGAAGCCAGCATAATTTGACACAACTCGAACTAAAAACAAAAACAATAACCTAACACATGGATGAAAAAATAAATAAAATTTTCAAAATTTAATAGAAAGTTGCTTACTTGTTCTCTGCTTTGGTCTTTTCACTTTCTTCCCATGCTTGGATTAAAGACAACCTCTTTTCTTGTTCAACCCGTGCAAGTACAGCATCTGAAGGCATCCCATGAGCATGTTATTTATGTCTCCTAAGTCCTAACCCTTCTAGTAACTTTATAACAAAGTGTAACATTACCTCTATCAATTGAACCTCCAGAACTTTTATCTATTGAGGAATCTGAAGCCTCTGTCACAGTGTTAAAAGTTCGAAAAGTCAGATAAAATATCATACTGATTTCAAGACTTATTTGATCCAATCCACTAGAAGGCAGATTCTAAATAGGGTACATAATTGCAGACATCCTTATCACATACTTCATAACAGCACAATGCACATACTATGACATGCGAATATGCAAATTATACAATACATTAAATGGGACATTTTGAGATGATATTCCAAAGGAATACCTAAGAAATTACAGTTCATTTCTGCACCAAACACAGATCACAGAGCTCACCCTCTGGAATCAGGTTCACAGCGAATGTAACTATATTTACTTATTTAGAGCCCAATGTTTAGTCACACCATGATCGGCATTACAGGAAATGAATGGCTCGTGCAGTGCAGTCACCAGTAAACACCAGAGGCAAGCATGTAAACAGACCAAACTGCTTGAATAAGCTTTAAAACTCAAACTTAACTCTTTACTCTATGGGGACTTTGAACCAGAAACTCAGTTTTCTGAATTTTACCATTTATATAGTAAGATTATTTTGCAGTCAACATTGTGTTTGACAAACAAGAAGTTGAGTACTTCTGAACAACGTAACCCAACTACCTTGATAATTTCACGAACAAAAGACAGGTATCATGACCGAGTAGGTTGAAAAATAGAGCTTGAAGTACTTAATTAAGCTTTAAAACCACGAGTAAAACCGCGCATATTTATCCCAATTTTAGATATTATCCTTTATAATAAATTTCCCAGCTTTAAAGCAACAGATAAAGACAGATAACAGACTCATTATGAAACTAATCCTAAGTGAGTATCATCTTGTCCATAACATTAAGCATTTTATACGAGATATATAGTAGAACATAATTATGTTAATCCAGGAAAAGTAAACAACATGAGTATATCTAATAACCATTATTAGGAAAGTAATAGCATTGCAGAGCAAATTCATGATGTTAAATGAAACGTAATATTAGAACTTCTGTACAATTTTCAAATTTTTAACTATAAGATACCAAAGCACACAGAAGTTATTCAGGAGCCTTGACAATATGAAACTCACTATTGAAATTGGAGGGGACATTGCGTCTGACCTGATCATCTTACTTCTAATTTGTCTGTTAAATATACTACTTTTAAGTCCACCGTGATAAGCAAACATCGTTAAATTAATACAAAATCATAATTTAAAGCCAAACCAATAAGCTTGAGTATTTGTGACAGACTTTCAATACTGGCTTCGAGAAGCAATAAAACTTAAAGGTCCTTGGCCTAGTGTTATCCACTATTATGGTGTCGTTATAATGGTTTTTATTAAAACCATGCCTTCTGTAAATTATTCTGAGAAATAGAACAAAGAAAACGAAGAAAATCGTCTGTGATTTCTTGGTGCGATATTCCCTGTGGTCCCAATCTCTTGCCATCATGCACACAGCAACCAAACCGGTAACCGGTTAAGGTGGAAGCCAGTTTAGGGTTAATATGTCTTTTAGGGTTATAGATTGATTGGTAGTCGGTTTTGTTGTGCTTCCTTGGCGTCATGTGATTGGTACAGCAGGAATTAGAGCACCAAATTATCGCAACAATATGAACTCAAAGAAAACTAAACAAAAGACTTTAGATGACCAAGATGCCTTGGTCATAAACTAAGTCACACAATCCGTGTGATATGGGTGGCGTTCTAGCGTTCAGAACACAAATCCGTGTTCTGAGCGTAAGAACGTCCCCAATCCGTGGATTTGACTTTTCAAATCAGCGTATTCAAGTAAGTGTAAAAACAGTAGGTTTTCTTGTAATTTTTTTTGGGGGTTTTATGAAAATACAAAATAGATAGGTTTTTTTGAAGAAAATGTTAAATTAGGTTGATAGAAGGTTAAATTGAATTATATTTTGTTTCATGTCCTTTCTCTTGTATATGTGGTTGAGAATAAGAATGGAAATTGAAATGTCTTTGTACATGAAGTACAGTTTGCATGTACATCCATACGCTCACAACAAGTTTTTCAAATTTGGCACTCTTGCGCTCTGGATCCAGCACCTGCCTGGCGTTCTGGTGACTTAGGTCATAACATCAATACAGAAAAGAGGTCGTGAATAATGATAAAAAAGGAAATTCCTTTTCTTCGTCTTCTTCTTCGGCTTCTTCTTTATTTATTTATTTATTTATTTTTACTTTATTTTCTTTTTCTTTTTGGTGAAACGCAAACTTCAAAGGTTTATTGTCTGTAACTTTTGGAATTATAGAGGAAATTCCAATAATTAAAGACTCCATAATAAGATATAAAAGTAAAAGGATCATATCATTGTCGAAATCGTAAAAGAACTGCAGACTCCTTAATATGATCACACTGACAGAAATGAACATTTAATACAGAAAACCAACTGACTGTAATTTTTATTAACAAAGAAAGATAGATCCGGAGAGATGATCACACGGCAAAAAAAAAAAAGTTATAAGAAACGCAGATCAAAGCTGAGATATATAGAAATATGACTGATTAGGAAATACTCCAAATGCCTCCAAAATCGAGGAAAACTATATACACTAGATCCATTTAGAAAAGACAATAGACCTCCGAAATCATCGAAACATTAGAGAAACCTAGACGGATAATCGAAAATAATTATAAATAAAAATACCTAATAACTGCATAGTACAGAGTATTAAATCACTGAAAATCATGAATTAGCTGATTAAACATAAAACCTAACAGACTGAGTTAAATCATGCTCAGGATATTTTAGTCTTCTGAATTATATAAACAAAGAATCCTAAAATAATCGTCACAATCTCAAGCAACTATACAGAATCGAGTAAATAGTAGCTGAAATCAGGACGAGGATCAATTATTTCATCTTAAGAAGAGATTCACACACGAGAAAAAAATCAATTAATCGCAAACGATTCCAATAACTCTTCAAAGAAACTCGATTGAGCGAAGAAAGAGAAAGAACACCGAGTAAAGATCAGAGAGAGGGGTTACTGTCGTCTATGGCAAGAGCTTTGGCGTCATTGACCTTCTCTTCTGGAGGTGGAATCACGGTTTTCTCTTCTGCAATGTCTTTCGGAGCTTCAACAGTTGCCGTCGCCGGTGCCGGAGGTGGTGTTGGCTCTGGAGTCGCTTCGGACTCTACCTTTTTAGGTTCCTCCACTCCCATCTTTGCACCAAATTTAGAAACGGAATCTTAACGGAGACTTCGAGTTCTTCCAAATTCAGCGAAATCAGCCAAACTTAGTGTGTAAAGCAGATTGCAGAAGAAAGCTGCTAAGTTCAGAAACTATATAGGAGAGAGAGAGAGAGAGAGATGGTGATGGAACTGTGGTTGGAGGTTGGTAGAAATAGGTGTGAAGCTGACATATTAAAAATGATAAGAAACTGACAGAGGTAGAAATTAAGAAATATATTAAAAATAAAATAAAATAAAAAACTAAATAACTGTGAGTAAAGTATTAGGATACCCCTACTCTTTACTGAATTCAGCGACTCGGGCTTGGCTCGCTTGAGCCGAGCTTAAGCTTATTATTAGGTTCCTAACCAAGTCTGAACAAAAAAAAAAACAGGAAACATCAACTTAAGATCTGTTTGTCTTGTTGGCAAAAGTAGGAAAAGGAAAAAATAAAATACAGGAACATAATATAAGAGAACAATGGCTTGAGAACAATGGCTTGAGAGAGAGAACTTTAATTGCATAGTGAGAGAAAGAGAATAGGGTAATTGTAGTGCAGTGTTTTAAAACCCACAAGCAATTAGCTAGCTATTCACAATTAATTAGCTATTCATTAGAAAACTCGGCCGAATAACTGGTAAAATTTGTCTGAGTTTTTTGTTGACTCAATCAATTAATTAGATTTTGAATCTAATTATCTTTTTAAGTAATCTCGAAATCCCACACTTAATCCTTATCTAAAAAAATAGATTTTCTAAAAGAAAAAACCTAATTTACTAATCTTAAGACTCTTTAAGTTTTGAATATTAACATGTCTAAAACTAAAAAATAAAGCTCAAATCTCATCTAAGATCTTGATGTGTTGGACTTACATTTTCTCATGGTTTTTAGTTTTATTATATTTTATATATTTTAAAATATTAATATATTTATGTACTAACCAGCTAGTAGGGCTGAGTTACCAAATTACTTGGATAGATAGACTGTCGAGTTAGCAGTCATATCCGAGTTTTTAAACATTGCTATAGTGTGAGGGAGAGAGTCAATGTTGTTCATGAGAATCAAGAGAGAAGAATTATACTTTACCTTTTTCGAAAGTGACGAAAAATAACTTCTGATAGATTTTTCTGTTTTGAGCCTTTTTTTTTTTTTTTTTTATCAATCAGTCTTTAATTAGTTAGAGTTTTTTGTAAGCTAAGTTATTGTGAACCGAACTTGATCCTAAAATGTTTTAACATGCTTGAGCATTTTGTAAGCTTAAGTTACCATGAATCGAGCCTGAGCTCAAAATATTTTAACTTACTCAAATCGAGACCTGAGCCTTGTTCGAAATTTACGAGCCTAAGCCGAACTCAGCAAAGCTCAACTCGGTTCGGTTATGCTGGGCCACAGGTCTAAATTCCAGTTTAATGCGAATGTTGGGCGAATAGGATAATTTTAGAAAAGTGTCAAGGGTAAAACTGTAATATTATAAGTTTATTTGTCTAATTTCCAGGGTTCTTTTCTTTTCTAAATCCGCCAATAATTTCGTAGCGAGTAGAGAGAAAAGCCATTCCTTTCGGTAAAAAAAAATAAAAATAAAAGAAGAAAGAGAAAAGCCATTTCTTTATCCGCATAGCAATCAAGAGTTCAAGATACTTTAAGGTGGAGTTTCGCCCGGCTTGTGTTTATAGATCAGCATTTATTGGATAAGTCGCTCAACGGGAGCACTTATCTACGTCAACAATAAATACTTATTTGAAGCAAATTGTGTTTGGTAAAAATATTTATTTAAGTACTTATAAAAGTTTAAGGGTAAAATAGGTATTATAAAAAAATTATTAAAGTTTAAAAATAATATTTATTTAAATGCTTATAAAACTTTAAGAATAAAATAAGTATTTTAAAAATAATACTGAAGTTGTGAAATAGCTTAACGCATAAGAGCTTGAGAGAAGTTGCTCTCAACAGCTTCTCTTTATGGTAGCCTTCCTTTACTACTTATGAATACACACTTACCCATAAGCCCAGCCAAACACATTTTTAAATTTAATAAGTATTTATATAAGCTATAAACTACATTAAATGCTTATAGAAGCAACGGCAAACGCCACCTAAAGGTGATGTAGTTTTTCATTTTTACTTTATTTTTATAAGCTAAGATACTTGGTGGTCCATGTTCTTACTTGGGAGGACCCAGCTACAAGATATTTGAAGGAGTTCTGAACTATTCATAT
>JAUPMG010096748.1:0-12406 GCA_031762675.1 Pachysandra terminalis
TATTGGTCATTGGTTTAAGTCACTTGTGAGATTATGTCTAATTAGTTAGGCTAATTAGGCTTCTAATCTCTCTTAGTCTAGGATCTGGGATCGGGTCGTTACAATATAATTATCAAATTATAACTCTCTTGTAATAATCTTGAGTCATAGAATTATCGACTCATAATACAAGGTATTACTCATAGACCAAATCCATGATCAAGAGCCAATGCAGTGCATGTGAGAGGGTGCACATTAATTAAACAATCAAGTTTGTGTACAATGTGAAATGCAAATCAAACACCATGACACACAGAAGTGCCAAAAATTGGAAATCATCTTACCACAAGTCTGGGAGGAATACCAACAAAAAAGGCTCTCTCACAGCTTGGGCGGAAACCATATAGTCATCTAAATGGACAAATGGTTCAATAAGTCAAGTTGTCTCATATGTGAGTCTAAACCCAAAAGTATCATATGGGTATTAGACTAAGCCATAATAGCTGGAAGGTCCTCATGCAACTCATCGTATTTAAGTCCATCAATATTAGAGTCTAGGATAGGCTGATTCAAGTACTCACCCACAAGTTCAGAAATCAATATGTGTATGACTTATAATTTAATAGGAAATCAACCATATGAAATATTCACAATTCATCATAACAAACATCACATTTGATCACATAGAGTCAAAATATAGGTTGTAATGCAAAGTAACTACCACAAATAATGATAATTCAATGAAACTAGCATCAAAATCAATCAAATTTAGTCAATACAAGCTTATATATGCAGTCTCAGTCAAAAAGGATAATTCTAGGTGGTTCGGCGCACTGAAATCTCCCTTGGCGCACCCCTCGGCGCACCGAAAAGGTCTTGGGGGACTCCTCAGCAACAAATCCAGGGATTAAAATTCTCAGAGAAGTCTTGGCGCACTGAAAGTTCTCGGCGGACTCCTCGACGTGCTCCTTGGCACGTCGAGCAGAATTTATGGATTGACACCCTCACACTAAAAAGGTCATAACTTTTGGTACACAATTCGGATTTGCTGGACAATTTGAGTTCGGAGGACTTCTCGGTGAACCAAGAAATTCACAGAAAGTTTCTAGGTTGTTCTGGAAACTGTTCGGCGAACCTAGAAGGTTGCCGAACCTCAGGTCTGCTAATTTTTGATGGTTTTCAGTCTCATACAATCTCATAAACTAAAAACAGAGTAATTCAATATGCTTAGTACATAATTTCTCATAAGAATCAACCATTTCCATACCATAAACATCATCAAAGCAATTTAACAATATCAAGTTCTAAATTCAAGGAGGAACCAACTTCTAATCACTTAATCAAAGAAAGATGTCTTTGAGCAACTAAATCTATCAAAGATCATATTAAACTTGATTACTTACCTTGAGAATATGGAGATGATGCAAATCATGCAAATCCAAGCTTCAATCTACAAGGTCTCCTTCTCCAAACAAGCAAAATCTCTAGGTTAGGATTTACAAGCTCTCTCCAAGGCAGAGAGACAACCTAAAGAGAAACCCTAACTTCTTGTGTTTGGATTCAATGAGGTGTCTCAAGGAGAGCCCTTGATCCTTAACCAAAAACAACTAACCTTTGGATGAGAAACAAGTGTAAGATTTGCTAGAACCCTCCACACACTTTGTCTTGACTCAAGACACATGTGGGAGTCACTAGAACCCTCCACACACAATGTCTCTCCACCAACAAATCTGAACCCTTAAATCAAAAGGAATGCATCCAAACCATACAACAAAATTAAAATGGGTCCTGCTATGGTGTGTAACACCCAGTAAATATGGTGATCCACAACCAATCGCAAAGCACAATTAACCCTGTGGTTAATCCAAACAAAGGCAAACAAACATCATGATGGTTAACTAATTCAAGCATACATAATTAAAAAGCTCAGGCCGTTATAGATTTCTCCCAGAGGTCATCTACAACCTAGGGATGCTTTGAAAACACCTTTTTGGTCTTGGGATTTGATCTATGCAAAGGTACACCGGTTTCTTAGGCTCCAAGTCTATATTTTCTGGGTTTTGGTTATCTCACATGTGCATGCTTATATACAGAGAATTGATCATTCATAGTTCAGGGTTCTGCTAATAGGATCATGGGGAAAGGGTTAGTACATTCAAACATGAACTTCCCCCATTGTCATAACATTAAAATAGAAGTAAATACTAAGACATTGAAAGAAAACTCACCTTGTTGCTGTAGGGTTGCTTCCCATATTGATTCTTCTTCTTACTTGGGATTTCTGACTTTCTTCTCTTACTCTAGGGTTTCTCCCCGAAATTGGAGGTGTTTGTGTGTTTTAATTCACGTAGTTACTTCCATTTTTATAGAGTTTTAGAGACAATTGTAGTGTACTTAAGAACTGCGGTTTTTTGAAGATTTGGGATTCTATTTCCTTTAGGATTTCAGATCCTAAGTTACTAATTAGGTTGTGGTTCTTCTAGACGTTTCCTAGGGTTCTTATTTAGGTGGTCTTAATTCCTAAGTAATCTTCTAACTTGCTATTAAGTTGATCTTACTAAAATCCTTTAGTTTCTATTTTGCTGTTTAGGCCTAGTCTGCAAGTCAAATTGCTGACCAAGTCAACTGTTGACCTGACCAATTTTAGTTATAGTAGGGGATTTCGAAATTAGTCGAAATTAGCAATTGATATTAGAGTTTTCAGTTTATTTTATTATTAAATTATATTGTTTATTTATTAGTCTATATTTAATGGTTTTAAACTAAATTACTGCTTTACCCTTTGGTTTCAAATTAATTATTTAGGGATTTTCAGGTCAATACAATTATAGTGCCACCTAACCTTGATGAAGTCTCAAATCATATCAACCATAATCCCAAGTATTGGCCATTTTTTAAGGTAATTAATGCTACTTAACAATTTGAAATTGTTGTTCTATATATATATATATTTGATAAATTTTTGACCACCTACATTTATAAATTAATTTTAGGATTTTGTAGGAGTAATCAATGGAACACATGTTAATGCAGTGATTCCAATAGAGAAACAGGTTCCATATTGAGGCAGGAAGGTAGATTGTACACAAAATGTGATGGCTGTATGTTTATTTGATACAAGATTCACTTTTGTTTAGGTTGGGTGGGAGGGCACAACCAATGATTCTCGGATTCAATTAGAGGCAATTTGTAGACCAGATTTAAACTTCCCACATGCCAATCCTGGTTACTATTAGTTGTTTGGTTTTTTATCATATATATGAAGGTTAAAAATATACAATTATATGAATATTTCAAGTAAATACTATGTAGTTGATGCTGGGTGTCCGAATATGACGGGATTTTGGGCTCCATACAAGGGAGTTCGTTATCACTTAGAAGACTTTCGACGAGGTAGTCAAGCAAGATGTGGTAAAGAATTATTTAATCACGCACATTCCTCACTAAGAAATGTAATTGAGCGTTGTTTTGATGTTCGGAAGGCTCGTTGCCCAATCTTAAAGTGTATGACTCCCTATTCATTTCAAAAACAAATGTTAATCGTTGTTACTTTTGCAATTCTTCATAACTTTATTAGACAGGAGATTATAGTAGATCGGGAATTTAAACGATATGATGATGATGACGACTATTTAAGTGATGAAGAGGATCCTAGACATGATGATGGTCCTGATGGAACAGTGGATCATCGGTTGCAAAGGGAGATGAGAATTATTCGTGACAGAATAGCAGCTGCAATCATGGTTTTAAATTTCGGCGGCATGCCGCGGGAAATGGTGGTATTTTCCCATTTTGCCAAAATTTCGCCATGACCCCCTTGGCGAAATATCTAGCAAAATCGAAATTTAAACTTTGGCTGCAATACAGAGCTCATCTTAATGAATTTGCTATGAATTTATTATTATTTTATCTTTTAAATGTTTGTACTTCTTTTTCCTGTATAAGGCTAAGAAATAATCAGATTTTTTATTTTGTAAAATATTTTTCTTTTCATTCTATAATCTTGACATTAATATCTAGGAGGTAATGATGAACAATTATATCTATCACAATGTAAAATGGTACAAATGTAACCAGTATAATATTTTTGTAGTGAAAGTGCTTTTTTTTTGGTTCCCCAAGGTATCCCCAAGCTTTGCATAGGACTATTCGTCTGAGGTACTGTCGGGCGCCAAAGCGGGAACCTCACTCAACAAGGTTTGCTGCGTCCACAAAGACTCGATCCGGAGACCACTTGCTTAAGCGACCCGAGCCCCTTCCACTCGGACCAACCTCCGTTCATAGTGAAAGTGCTTTCAAACTTTGAATGCCGAGCACCTTAGAAAAAAAAAAAAAAAAACAGAGAATTCGCGGTTCATAAATAATTCAGTCAGCTTGTTGGCTAGTTTTTTCAGTGCTGTGGGCTCCCCTCTAGAAATGGCATTACTGAAACCGAATCTTTCAAAGAATTTGTCTAATGTCTTTGTCCTTTGTGAGGGGATAATTTAGTCATTCTACCTTAAAGTGGCCGGCCGTTGATGCCCGAGAGTGAAGCTATCTCGTTCGCTGTTTCCAAGCTCTAGCGTCGGTGGTACGAGTAAGAGGTCACACTCTTCACTTGCGAAGTATCTTTTTTCTCATTGGTGGAGCTGTTGCCCCCTTAAATTCGAGTACTTGCGCCTCTCACTCCTCTCTCTATCTCACTCTCGACACGCTCTCAAATCTCAGAAGTTTAGGGCTTTCGATGATCCATGTTTCTGCACCGTGCAATCTACATTTCTCCGCATTTGCATGATAGATCGATTTGAGGTGCGTGTTTCTTCAGCTACTCTGAATTTTAATTTTTTTTCTCGATTTTTCTGCAATTCTTTTGAGTGTAAAATCGGCACAAGCTCAAGAAAGTCTGAAATTCAGAACTTTTTGGCTTTTTTCAGTTGATGATGGTTCATAGATTCTATTGAGGTCGCACATTATTAGTATATTGTTTGAGAATACTAGAAATTTAGAGTTTCTGCAGCTGTGGTAGTAAAATCCGCACAGATTTCTGGGATTTTAGGGGAGACTACCAACAGTTATGACTGCTCATTGTTCATGTGGTTCATCTCTTGTTAATCTTAGTTTTTTAGTACAATTTACTTGAAGCGATTGGTTCTTCACTGGATTTGGAGTTGATTAGTTATGTGCTTTTTGTTAAGGTGAAAGAACACTGAATTGGGCTTGGTAACTCCGTTAAATTACCAATTTAAAAAAAAAATTTACCACATTTATTTGGAAATTTTTCTTCCTTGTTTTGAAGCTTCAATTCTGGCATCCTTGTGAATGGTACTAGTCACAAAGTTTTTGGTTGTATGATGTAGAGGAGCTCTAGTTGATTGGTGTTTCTTTTTGTTTAATTTTGTATGCGCTTTTGTAAGTTAGACACAGAAGCCTGCTTGGTTTCAAAAATAGCCAGTCAATGATAAATGTTGCGAGGACACTATTTGATAGCAACTTTATGTCTGGTGCAAGGCTCTGGACCTACAAAGCTTTTGAGACATGTATTTCATGTGTGGCTCCTTATTTGGTGAACTGCAGTTGTCCACATGTACTTCCGGTTGGCCCTGCATCACATAACAAGTTTGATCCCAAAGACATTTACCACATGGCCAAAAAGCATCTCCTAAATCTTATTTCTTTCTTATACAGAAATTAAAAAATATTAAAATATTTTACCTCTGCTGTTACCCGAGACAAAGTCTGTTACGCAAGACTAATTGGGCATATGTTGGATGGAATACTTTCCAAGTGTCCCATTCAGAGAATTCCCTATCAGGTGGACAATCTGGATTGGCCACATCATTGCTTCATGTGGCAGAAAAAGCCATGTCTCACCAGGCTACTAAACCTGGCGAGTTGGAACAGAATACCTTTTACCGTAAGTTTAACTATCAGAAGTAAGAAATATGTGAGAAAATCTCTACAATGGATAGGATTATATTGAAACCGTCATGAATCCATTTTTGTTCTTTCCCCCTTTTTCTTTTATCTCTTTTTTTTTTTTTTTTTTTTCGAGTAAGTTTGAACTTCCGTTGTTCCAGCACTTTCTCTTGTAGTTTTTTGTCCTTTGTTTTCACTCTGTCTTTTTAGTTAAGTGAGTTTTTCAAGCAAGCCTGTAAATGAAAAAGCCCTTTACATATGCCTTTCTTTTAAGTTAGCCCTTTCATTTGAATAGGCAAGTCCCGTTAGTAAAGCAATAACTACTTGAAAGGAAGCCCGCCCCCTTTAAACACTATATAGGTTCCTGGTAGGGATTGGACACACCATTGCTTCATGTGGAAGAAAAAGCCATGTCTCACCAGGCTATTAAACCTGGCGAGTTAGAACAGAATACCTTTGCCCGTAAGTTTTGCTATCAGAAGTAAGAAATATGCAAGAACATCTCTACAATGGATAGGATTATATTGAAATTACAAAGATAGAAACACATTGAAATTACAAAATGAGGACTAAATTTTTGATACTTTATAGACAAGCATTTTCTAAGGTTTGGGCTCTACTTGAGGACATGACCTTTATTATTCATCGGTATGTCAATTAATTGATTTACTTTGCCTGTTTGGGATAGCAAATTTTCAGACCTTTGATTTTCCTTTTTATGTATATTTTGGTCATTCCCATCCATTGTTTACCATCTAAATGCTTGAGAATCTGGTCAGCGTCAGTTGTCTGGTTCACATTTTTTTGATAGACGACCGTCAGAATATATATATTAATGAAGAAACATGTACAAGTACATAAGCAACCAGACACTCAAGGCAATCATCTAGGTCACAATGGGTGTGAACTTCATTTTTGGACTCGTCTTCAAAAGTTTTGTTGTTTCTTTCTTTCCATGTTTGCCGCAAAAATTGAGTTCAACTGTCTAAAATTTTTCCTTCTCATACTTCCAGCTTCCGGACCACTTTCAAGTTTCAACAAGCCAGTGGATTTATAATCCTCCTTGGCATGCTCTAATCCACACTTAATTTCTGCACAGATCTGCTCCACCGGTTGTAGCAAAAGAGCAATGAAGCAGTAGATTGTCAACAGTTTCCTTACTCCAACAGCAGAAGATACACCTGTTTGGGAATGGATCAATTCTTCTGATCATATGGTTTACTTTGAGCAATTATTTCAAGGCTGCTCCCCATCTGAAAAAAGCCACTTTAGAAGAAATTCAAAGTGCCCATAAGCTCCTATTGGAAATGAAGAATCTTATATGCCCACTAGATGATTATAAAATGATTTCTTAGGAAAAAGCCTCGAGGAATTGATCCATTAGGGCTAGAAACTTTGGATAGAGTCTGCAATACTAGAGGAAGAATAGGGATGGACCATATAGTGCCTAGATGAGGTTGATGAGTTGGAGCATTAGGGGTTCTGGAGGGTTACTAGTAATGTGGGACGAAGATGTTTAGGTGGGATCGACATTGAGTCGGGGGAGGTTCTCGCTTTCTATTAGATTTTTGAGTGTTGGGGGTGGTCCAAAGTGGATACTGTCAGGTATTTACGACCCGAATCAGTACAGTTCGAGAAATAATTTTTTGGAGGAACTTGATAGGGTGAGAGCGGAGTGGGATGGTCCGTGGATTCTTAACTTCTTATAGGGGACTTTAATGTGGTTCATTATCCTGTCGAAAGGAGAAATCGTTGGAGGTCCACTATGAGCATGCAACGATTTTCAGAATTCTTTAATCGTTATAGTCAGTGTTCGCAATTTCGGCCATCATTTCGCCATTTCCCCCCTCAGCGACACTGAATTTGGGGGGTAAATCCCCAGATTTCGTTTTTTCCCCATGTTAAATAAATATTGTATGTTAATGATATTATGATGTATTTAGACACTAATAAGGGTTGTTTAAAACTTGGGAGAACCCATAAGAAACCCCACATTTCCCCAGATTTTTCTATCATTTCCTCCAGATTTTCCTTTTTTCCCTCATGGATATGGCACTTGATTTCTAGTTTTGTATATCTTTTAGTTTGACTTACATTCACTTTTAGTTTGTCTTAATTACACAACATCTTTTTTATAGCTTACAGATCCGACATCGTGAAGCTAACCCCCTCAAGTAATGACTTTTACGTAGGTAGTTGTTTTTGCAATTTTTGTCGTATTTGGATACATTTAGGCTTTAATTAGACATGTTTAAAGTTTGGAGCAAAAAAACCATAAAAAAACCATGGTTTCCCCACATTTTCCCTCGATTTCCCATTTTTTCCCCCATGTAAGTAATATAAGTATAAAAATCATTACATTTGATTCCTACTTTTATCTATCCTTTAGTTTGGCTTAATTACATATCATATTTTATACAGCTTACAGACTCGACAGCGTGTCCTCAAGTAATGACTTTTAATGTGTAGGTAGTTTTTTTTTTTTTTTTTTTGATGTATTTGGATGCCTTTAGGCCTTAATTAGACATATTTAAAGTTTAGGGAAAAAAACCATCAAAAAACCATGGTTTCCCCCACATTTCCCCTCGGTTTCCCCTCAATTTCCCCTTTTTTACCGAAATTTCGTTAGAGCCACCTGGTGACATGCTAGGCGACATCGACATCGCGAACCTTGGTTATAGTCTAGTGAATTTTCCTTTGCTGGGTGGGCAGTACACATGGTCTAGTGGTTAGGATAATGCCGTTCGTTGTAGGTTAGGCAAATGTCTTGGGTCGATTGAGTGGGACACATTGTTTCCTAACTTGGTCCAAAAGCTTCTACCTAAGGTGTCCTCTGGTCATTGGCCGATTATGATGTTAGCTATTGAAGTTTGGAGTGGCCCAATGTCGTTTCGTTTTGAAAATATGTGGCTCTCCCACCCAAGTTTTAAGGATATGATCAAGGACTGGTAGGTGTTGCGAGATCTGGAGGTTTTTGGGTGGGCTGGCACTGGCTTCCGCTTCAGGCAATCTCTCAAATTTCTGATGGAGAAGGCCAAAGATTGGAATAAGAATGCTTTCGGTTTGACACATGTCAGGAAGAGGGATATTACGAAGGAGATTGTAAGGTTAGACGAGTTAGAATAGGCATGATCTCTTGGCATGGAGGAATTAGAGGAGGGGAAGGCCTATCGGGCGGAGTTAGATCTTCTGCTTAAACATGAGGAGATTAGTTGGAGGCAGAAGTCTACAACATTGTGGATCAAAGAAGGGGACGGGAATATGGCGTTTTTCCATAAAGTAGCTAATGGGAGTGCTAGATGATGAATTTTGCACAAGATTCTTTTGGATGGGGAGATTGTTGAGGATAGCGATTAGATACTAGATGCTTTGGCATCATATTATTCTTCTTTGTATGAGTTGGAGCTGGAGTTGAAGTTTCAGGTTAGAAACCTCAGGGGTAACATAATATCTCAGGAGCAAAGAGAGTGGCTGGAGAGAGAGTTTGAGGAAGAGAAAATAAAGAAGGCAGTTTAGGAGATTGAGAGGGATAAGGTGCCAGGTCCGGATGGCTTAATATGGCTTCTTTCCAGGATTGTTGGGAAACGATTAAAATATAAGTCATTGAGGTCTTCAAGTAGTTTTTCGAGAATGGGATAGTGAACAAAATCATAAATACCACTTTTTTGGTGCTGATTCCGATGAAGAAAGGGGCAAGGGAAATTAAGGATTTCAGTTCGACCAGTCTTGTATCAAGTCTGTATAAGATTATTGCCAAGGTCCTTGCTATGAGACTGAAGTGTCATTGAGGATGTCGTGTCTTCCAATCAAAGTGCATTCATTTCTGGTCGCCAAATTTTGGAGAGTGCGCTGATTGCAAATGAGTTAGTTGAGAGGATTCAGAAAGGGATGGCCTAGTTTGCAAATTGGATTTGGAAAAAGCGTATGATAGGGTCGAGTGGCATTTCTTGGATGCTATCCTTGAGCGGAAAAGCTTTGGGAATAGATGGAGGAAATGGATTAAGGGATGTGTGAGGAATGTGTCCTTTTCTTTTATCCTTAACAGAAGCGTTCAGGGTAATTTCAGTTCATCTTGGGGTCTTCGACAAGGTGATCCACTTTTGCCTGGATTGTTCACGCTAGTGGGTGACGTTCTTAGTTGTTTCCTTTTGAGGTCACAAGAGATGGGTTGGATATCAGGTTTTAGGGTTGGGAGGGATGAGGTGTGTGTTTCACATCTTCAGTTTGCGGATGGTACAATCTTATTCTTAGAACCAAATCAGGTGCAAATTTATTGGATTGAGTCAATCATCAAATGCTTTGAGATAGTGTCAGGATTAAAGGTCAACATGGAGAGTGATGTAGTAGGAATCCGTTTGAATAGGGATCGGATTCAAAGCTTTGCTAAGGTGTTAGGGCGCAAGTTTGATTAGTGGCCCATAAGATATTTAGGTTTACCATTGGGTGATAACCCTAGTAAACTTAGTTTCTGGGACCTGATTGTACAGAAAATGGAGAACAGATTAGCAATCTGGAAGAAATCATATCTTTCATTTGGAGGAGAATTACTCTTGTCCAAGACACATTAGCTCATCTTCCCATGTACTATATCTCTTTGTTTTGTATCTTGGCAAAAATTGTCCTTACGTTTGAAAATCTGTAGAGAGATTTCCTTTGGGAAGGGGGAGGGGGTAGGAAGCATCATCTGGTGAGTTGGGATTTAGTGTGTAAAAGCAAGCAAGATGAAGGACCCAATTTGAGAAACATTCGGTCTCGCAACCAGGTTTTGTTGGGTATGCGGGTGTGAAAATTCAGCATAGACACTATTTCTTTTTGGTTCAAAGTGATCCGCAGCAAGTATGGTTTGCATGAAAACTAGTGAGATCTTAACCCTTGGGCCAAAATTTATAGTGCCAGCCCTTGGAAGGCAGTTTCCTCTTTAGCCACTAATTTCTACAAGCATTCTTGTTTTCTTCTAGTAAGGGAGCCGGATCTGGTGGTTTCTGATGTTCTTTCTTAGTCCCATTCATGTTTAGATTGGAATATGGATTTTAGAAGAGATCTTAGAGCTGGGGGGTTAGGTGAGCTTGCCAACATGTTGGACTCTTTGAACTGTGTTTTCATTTGTGTCAAACGACCTGATAGTCGTATTTGGGCTCTTGAATTCAATGGTGTGTTTTCCACCTGGTCATTCCTATTTTGCTCTCTGGGTTTTTCCCGCTCTTCCCGCTGCTCCTTTTAATCTCGTTAAAGTCCGGGTTCCTTCTGTTCGTTCTAGGGTTAGGGCGTTTGGTTAGGCTCTATTTCGTATAAGATTAAGGACTGTGCTATATCTCCTAATGTGTGTCATGTGCAGGAGGAATAGCGAGTCGGTGGACCATTGGTTTCTCCATTGCGAGATGGCGAGTCGGATTTGGAGATACTTCATTAAGCAAGTGGAGGTTGACTAGGTTATGCCCTAACCGATTTAGATGTTGCTGTAGCAATGAAGTTTCCCTAGATTGGGGAAGAAGGGGAAGATGATGTATACGGCCTTGTTTCATTCAGTGTTGTTGAAAATTTGGGAGGAGAGTTATAGGAGGATATTTGAGGGAGCCTCAAGTACTTAGCACATTATTGATGCATGCAGCTTTTCCGTTGCCACATGGATGGTCGTTCGGCCAAAGTTCAGGAGCATACACATAGATGACATTACCAAGCACTGGGCTTCCGTTATCTATGCAGCACCTTTGTGAGATCAGGCCATAGTGTATTGGATTCCTCCTTTGGTAGGAACCATCAAAATGAATTTTGATGGCTCCTCCATCGGGAATTTTGATCCCTCTGAAGTTGGGGTTCAGGGACTTGGAGGGACAGGTTCTGTATATTTACTTGGGCCCTATTGGGCAGAGTTTAAAGGATCGTTCCGATTCGATCCGTACCGGCTGGTCCGAACTGGGATCGGCCAGGACCAGTTTGGTCTTAAGCCATGATACAATAATTGTATCATGAGGTTTTGGACCGGTACTGACCAGCCGGTACAGACCAGTGACTGGTACTGCCGGTCTGACGTTTTATTTGTTTGTTTGTTTTTTTTTTTTTTTTAAATTTATGCATAGGATTGTCCAGACTGGTATCGATTTGGACCTGTCCAGTACTGAATGGTCCTGACTGGTATCGTTGGTCTGACGATCAGTATCACCAGTCTGGCCTATCAATTTTTTAAATTTAAAATATAAATAGGGCGGTCCACTTTTTGTACTGGATCCGGACATGATATTACCTTCGGTCCGAACCAGGATCGGTCAGGACCGGTCCAGTCCCCAGTCCCGAGCATAGTTTTAAATACCGGAACCGGTCGTCGGACCGGTTCCGGTTCGGATCGCCGGTATGGACCTGTACCGGCCGGTCCGGAGCCGGTACAGAAAACGAAAAAAAAAATTTTTAAAAAATTAAAAAATTTCAAATCGCGCCGGACCGGACAGATCGGTCTCCGGACTGGACGGACCGGTTGCCGGCGGCCGTCCGGTGGTATCACTCGCCGGACCGGAGGGATCGACGGGACCGGTCGCCG
>JAUPMG010096779.1:0-12404 GCA_031762675.1 Pachysandra terminalis
CCCGGAGGACTCGCTCCACGCCGTTGGGCGTGGGACGAGTTCTCCCATATTTTCTAAATTTACCAACTAGTTCCCCCAACTCTTTTAAATTCTAAAAAGGACCCCTCTTTAAAACTTCTATATCAATTAAACCCCTACATTCTAATTTAGATTAAAACTATAAGAATAAAATTAGGAAAAATTATTAAAATATATATATATATTAAAAATCTAGGGAAATTCCTAAGTAGTTCTAGTTCGCTACACTGCATAGGCAACATTTGGGCGGGATAGAGACAAGTACTGCATACCACCAATTAAACTGCGATATTGATAGGCATCCACCAAAGGAGAACCATCTTGAAGGATAAGACGAGTGGTTGTGCTAAGAGGTGTAATGGTCTCTTTGACGTCCTCCATTTTGAACCTCTCCAAAGGATCACGTATGTATTTTTTCTGAGACAAAACCCATGGGATGTAGGGATAACTTCAACACCAAGGAAGAACTGAAGGTCCCCAAGGTCCTTGATGGAGAAGCGGAGAGAGAGAACATAAATAACATTCCGAATAAAGCTTGTAGAGTTCCCTGTGATTAACAGATCATCCACACAAACAAGAAAAAAATTAGTGTTGCCTTATTAGTTTTAACAAACAAGGAAGTGTCGAATCTGGAGTTCACAAAACCAAGTGACACAATGAATGTCTTGAGCTCGTTGAACCAAGCACGAGGTGTCTATTTCAAGCCATAAAGAGACTTGTGTAGGTGACACACATAGTTGAATCAGGAGTCATCAACAAAGCCAGGGGGCTAAGACATGTAGACTTCTTCAATGAGATGACCGTGAAGGAATGCATTGTTGACATCCAGTTGGTTGATGGCCCACCCATGAGAGAGTGCAATGGAGAGAACGATGCGAATAGTAGTGGGTTTGATGACAGGACTAAAGGTCTCTTTGTAATCAAGGCCGGGTTGCTGATGAAAACCCTTGGTGACAAGGCGAGCCTTATAACGGGCGATGCTTCCATTGGGATGGCGTTTAATCCAAAAGATACATTTACATCCCACAATATTCTGATGAGATTGACGAGGTACTAACTCCCATGTTCCATTTTTTTATGAGAGCATCAGGCTCATCATACATGGCATCTCTCCATTTTTTATCTTTCAGGGCTTGAGTGATGGTGGCAAGTTCAAGAACAGGATTGGGTGCTTGGTGGAGGTAAGGGTGAACATTTGTTTAGGTTTGAAAATCTAATTCTTTGATCGAGTTTGCATGGAGTGGGTAGGGGCTAGGTCAGGTTCTTTGTACGGGGGTGAGGAAATCGGCTCAAAGGACTTGTCACATGGAGAGGAGCTCGAACATTGTGGATGAGTAGAATCAGCCATAGAGGTGTCAAATGCTTGTGGAATCGCACGTGATTGTATGAGATCATTAGTGGCATGATGTTCGGTCGAGAATTGATGGGAGGAGTTATGCAGCAAAGATTGGGTAGACAAGTTTAAGGATATTAATGAGGACCCAATACCAAAGGAAGGAAGGGACTTGGAAGTTGACTTTTTAGGATCGGTGGAATGAGTTAAAGGAGAGATTTGGTGGGCTCAGGAGGTGGAGAGTCATTTGATTAAGATGATGTAGGCAACAAAGGTGGTGTTATATTATGATTTGGGGGAGTCGGTTGTGGCAAGCAAGGAACAACCGATAGAGAGGGAATGTGATTAAGTGAGCTAGAGACAGAATTGAGAGATTTAATGGAAGAAGATTGAGCTGACCACCTAGAGAGAGTATGGGAATTAATTTTGTCTTTGGCAGTAAAGGTGGACAAGGTAGGAAAGCAATGTTCAACGAATTGTACATGATTAGAAATATAGAATTTATGGTCAGTGGGTTCAAAACAAACATAAGAGTTGTGGATATTTGAATACCCAAAGAAAAGACATGATTTGGACCTTTGTTCAAGTTTATGTTGTGTATAAGGTTGTAACAACGGATAACATAGACACCCAAAAATTCGTAATTTGGAATAGTTGGGTTTGGATTGAAAAAGGCATTCAAATGGAGATTGATGTTCAAGAATTTGTGTGGGAAGCCTATTGATGAGATAAATTGCCATTTTAAGTGCAAAAGACCAAAGTGATATAGGTAGTGATGCACGATGAAGGAGAGTGAGACTAGTTTCGACTATGTGTCGATGACGTTCAGCTGGCGATGTGTTGGGGAGTGTATGTGGATATTTGAGATGTTGAATTCCATGAGATTCAAACAGAGATTTTAGTCCTTGATATTCTTTACCACCATCGGAATAAATGGGTTGTAACTGTGGATTTGAAATATTTCTTAACCATTCTTTTGAATTTTGGAAAGATGGTAAAAACCTCAGATTTGTAAGATAAAGGAAATAACCAGGAATATTTAGTGAAGTGATCAACGAAAATAATGTAATATGAGTATCCATCAATTGACCGAACTGAGGAAGGTCTCCATATATCGATGTAAAGAAGGTCCAACGGGCAACGACTTTTTAAACTTGAAGTGTCAAAAGGTAACTTATGGCTTTTATTGCAGTAAAACGAATCGCAAAATGACGACATGGACAGAGAAGAAGGCACTGGGAGATCATTTTTAGAAACAATTTGACGAAGGATTGTGGAGGAGGGATGACCGAGTCTATCATGCCAATTGTCAAAGGAGGCTTTGATACCCATACATGCTTGCTTTGTCACCGACATTGATGTCTCAATGTTGGTCCACTCATAAACATTATTCTTGCTCCATCCTTGAGCGAGAGGTGCCCTCGTGGTGTGATCCTTCACACAAAAACATGAAGGAAAAAATTCAATTGAAGTGTTATTGGTTTGCAGAACTGAGAAATAGAAACTAAGTTTTGTTTCATTGAGGGAACACACAAAACGTTAGATAAGGAAAGGAAGTTGAAGGTGTGGAGAGAGTGGATTTTCCAACATGTGTGATGTTCAAACCTGTACCGTCTCCTATAACAATATCGTCTGGCCCTTCATATGGCTTGGCGAAGAGACAATTTATTCAAGTCTGAGGTAATGTGATGGGAGGTGCTAGAGTCCAATAGCCAATTGGAAGAAGAATTGTTATTTGTCGTAGTCGGATTGTCAGTGGGTGCGTTCGAAGGGAAAAACAGATTCTTTGCAATGTAACAGTGTCTCGCGGTGTGACCCATTTTTTTCACAAAATTGACAAAACACTACAGGATTCTTAACTGTGTTGTTGTTTCTAGCGTTGGTGGAATTGTAATTGTTTCCTTGGTTGTTACTGGAATTAAGTGGACATTGGCCTTGAGTACTTCGATGATTCTGAAATTTTTTTCTTACCGTAATTATTTTGGTTTCCATTCTTGGAGGAAGGAAGCGAGCTGCATTGGCGGTATGATTGCCAAGATTTCCAGAGGAGCGAAGTTCTTCACGTTTGAGGAGGGGTTCATATTCGACAAGTTTGTCATGAAGCTCATCAAAACTGATTACTGTGTCTCGTGCCCGAACAACAACAAAGATTTCTTTGAACTCAGACCCTAATCCTTTAAGGGTGTGAGTAATAAGAGACCGATTCGGAACTGGTTCTCCAATAAGAGCCAACTCATCGGCAATATCGCGAATCGTTGCAAGATATTCAGCGACTTGCTGTGTACCTCGACTAATAAGCATGAGTTGTTCCACCAATCCCATGGTTCCAGTTGAGGAAGGATTCGCATAGAGTTTTGCAAGACGATTCCAAGCATCAACAGAGGTATTGCATGATCAGACCACTAGAATAACCATTGTAGTTAATGATCCTATGATGCCAAGAAGTAGAAGTTTGTCTTGTCTCAACTAGAGTGTATGTTTTGGGTTTGAGACTTTCTTGCCATCAATTGTAGTTTCAACCGGGGGGGGGGGGACAAATGAAACCAAGTAAATCATATCGAAAGAGAAGAGCATCAAATTGGGTTTTCCATAAATTGTAGTTTCAACGGGGGGACAAGGCTTAGTTCCGTCAATGAAACCAAGTAAATCATATCGAAAGAGAAGAGCATCAAATTGGGTTTTCCAAGAGTAGTAGTTAGACGGGCTTAACTTCAAGGGGGTTGTGTGACAACGTTTATACCAATCAGAAGGTGTATTTGTAATGATTTGGTTAAGAGAGGAGTTGACATTGCTTTCTTCAACCATGGTGAAATTGCAATAAGAAAGAATAGTGTGGTCAAGAAAGTATAGATGAAGAATCAAGGGATGAAACTCGTGAGAGGCAATGAATGCTCAGATACCATATAGAACAATAGAAGTGAGGACGGTGTGTGATGAAAAGATATATTTTGCATTACTGTATTATTTATTTATATACACTGGCATAAAAACAAACAGAGGTCAACTATACATGAAAAAAAGAATAAATCATTTTTTTAAACTTATGGATAGAAATAAAAGAGACGGATGGTAGGAGATTTTTTTTTTGACAAGGAATTAATGAATGGAGATTGTTTCCTCTTAATTAGCATCAAATGGTGGCAGAAGAAAAGGGAATGGATATTGTTAAAAAAAAGAATTTACCGCCGGTAGCTTGTAAGAGTCCGAAAAGATCGGGACCTTGGACCAAGGAAAGAAGGGTACGCTTCCTGTTCTGAGAATAGATCTACAAGAGCTATCACACTTATAGCGCACATTAGCAGCTTCCGCTGCGCCTCAGCATATCTTTCTCTTTCTCTGTCTCTAATACAGCCACAGAGGAAGCACAAAGAGCCAATAAAGTAGTATAAATATTTGATCTCTTCGCATGCTGTGTCGTATATCATCATCAATCAGATTGTTCAAATTTGTATCATGGTATCGTATGTACTGAGTTTCATTGATTGAGTAGATGGGCATGCATGCATGCATGTGCACCAGTTGTGTTTTCACATGATTTCACACTTGTATTTGTTCTTTCCACAACTGCTAATTTAAGCAGAACCCACGTCTCATGATATGGTAATCCGGCGACTTATATTTCTTCTCACCTTAAAAAAAGAAATTGTCTTTCGTTATTAAAAAGTGAAAAAGCAAATGATTGGTCATTTGACGATTTTTTTCGTAACAATTCTGTTTACAGGACAAAATGACGGGTAAAAGTATAATTTTGCTATTTTTATGAAAGTAAAATTACACATGTAAAATTATACCTTTACCCTTCATTTTGTATTGCATGCTGTGCATGGATACATCTCTTCTTTGGAACGTTTTAATTGTTTTATTGTATTGTTATTTTTTATTTATAATTGAAAGAGGTTTAACCTTTTTATCGTCAAATTATTATTATTTTATAATTGAAAAAGTCAAAAACGGTTATTTTGAAAACTTAATCGTTAGCTCCTAAAATAAATCAAAAAATAATATAATCTCTAAATATTTTAAGTACTTTAGCATTTTAAAAATGATCTTAGCAAGCTTTATGATGAACCTCTTCCTTAATAGTATAGATTTATTGAATAGGAGTTTAAATCCTTTATTACAATTACAATACGGGAAGATGTTTTTTTTTTGGTCGAAGTACAATACGGGAAGATAGCTATAACTATGCACGTCAAACTCATGCTTGTAATATACACAGACTCCCTCCCTTGATTGTAGGAATGATAGTATAGATAGAAGTAAAATACTTTCACTTGTAGAAAACAATTAATTTGATTATACTATTAAAATACATATTAGCTAGAGATGATATATTTAACATCAATTTGGGTTAAAATTGTCTTTGACATGTGATAGATAGTGATAGTGATACTAGGGGTGTCAATTGGTTCGGTTAAAACCGAACCCAAAAAAAATAGGATTGGTTTGGTTATTTATAATTCGGGTTCGGTTATGGTTTAAGAAATACAAAACTCAATTAATTCAGTTCGACTTATGGTTTAGTCCTTTATTAAACAGAATCGAACCGAAAAGCGAACCGAAGTCACCTAAACCGATAACCGAACTGAACTAAACCGAAATTAACTAAACCTAAGTGCTGGTTAGTTAATAATTTTAATTAATAATAAGAAAAAGAATAATTTCTTAAGAAACTTCCAAAACCCTAACCCTGACCCAAACCTTGATTTTTTTTCGGGGACGATGAAGAGAAACCATCTTTTCTTTGGATTGGAGAGAAAATGGCTCTTGTCTTTGATTGAAAGCTCTGTAGTTTCTCTCATTCTGCTTCTCAGAGTTACCCTAGGTCAAGGAAGATATTCTTCCGGCACCGATTCATCTTCTTTTGAACCGAAATCAATGGTTTTGGGTCGGAGTTCTACCATCATCGGAGATCCATTAGGGCTTCTGATGTTGCCGAGATTTGCTTACCTGATTTCCGGCACGAAGGGAGATGGGTAATGCCTGTGACGAGTTCTTCAGGCTGTTTATCATCCTCAGAATTATTATCTGTTGCATCTTGATGTTGAAACATCTGCCAATGAAAGGCTTGAGCTGGCCAAATATGCGAAATCTGATTAAACTGAAGCTACAATCTATAAGAAACGAAAACGAATTTCAACAGATCAATTAGATTGCTTCGTACAAAACCCACCCTCCATTCCCTCAGTGCAAAACCCTCCTCCAACTGCATCTCCGAAAAAGGCGGAAGAATTGAGCCATTCGATGCAACATAACCCTCATCAGAAGCCTCTCTGTTCAACCCCGGCAAGAACGACAAGAATTCCTGAGGATTCGATGAGAATCCACCGCCGGTGGCGTAGACCGACAGAAGAGATGGCGTCTCAAGGATCGGCTGAGATGTAAACACGTCATCGCCGTATGAGGGATTTTTGAAGATCAAAAAATGAGTCATCGGCAGATTCCTTGTCGGACTCGTTATCGGTGAATTTAGAATATACGGACTTGTTATCAGCGAAATTGGTGAATGCATCTAAGTTTAGTTCGGTTCGGTTTACGGATTAGTCAAAAAATTTCGGTTTGGTTTTTGGTTTGGATTTTCGGTTTGGTTACTTAAAAATCGGTTTGGTTTAGGTTTGAATACTAAACCGAACCAAACTGAACCGTTGACACCCCTATGTGATACCCATTGAACTTGTTTGTAACATTTTTCTACAACAAAATCAGTAATTCAAGATATCCTTAAGATTTTCTTGCACAAAAAAACTATAATTTTACGTGATTATTTACAGGAAAAAGGACCAATTAATCAAATAGTTTGCAGTAAAAATATTGTAAAAAAAAGGCTGAAGTCGATAAATATCAGAACCATTTATTGTTGGCTTGGAGCTGTATATATGCAGCGTTTTTTACACTGAAACACGTGAGATCCTTATTATAATATATTGCACAAAAAATTGTGTCGTTTAATTTGTAGGCTTCAAATCGTCTGTAGCATTTTCTCTTTTGGCAAACCACCGACGATTTGAAGTCTTTGTCTAATTTTAACCGAAAAGAAAAGAGCATACGATTTGAAAGTCCTCTGCAGCACGTGTTCTCTATAACATTGTTTATTACATTCTCCCCCCCAATAACACTTATCACGTTGCTACGAAGAACACGTGTTCGGTTAGACTTTAAAGGGAAAGCACGAATCACGTGCCCAATGCACAAACTGATGGACGATTATTGGTGCAGACGATCCGAGCCCTATTTTCATTGATTTTACATTGTTGGAGCTTTATTACTTTCCTTCATCAATTTTTAAGCAAAACCTGTAATTAATTTGTTTTTTATTTTAAAGGAAAAAAAGAGAAAAAGATCAATCACAGATTTTGTTGCAGAAATATTATACGAAATGCTGTTGATAATCTGATTGGTGCAACCCTTTTGGAAGAAATTAAGTTAACTTTTTTTTTTTAAGAGAATGCACCAATCAGTCAATCGCGACGAGATTGGCCGATTATTCTTTAAAAAAAAAAAAAACATTAACACTTGTATAATTTAAAAAGGTTGAATTTCTTTATACGAAACCCACGAATCACGTTCACAGGTGCGGAGCACTATCCGAGGCAGAATCACATCATCTTTTTGTGTGGAAAAACTACCACTCATATCTCATCAGTCAGATCTACTCCGTTAAGTCTACGACGTACGATTTGAAGGATTCTATTGGTAGCCATATTAGAGTTGACGACAGCTTATCACTAGAAATTAAAAAGTGAAAACAAAAGCTCATGCGATATTTTGGTGCGATGTAACCGGCGGTTCCAATCACAAAACGCCACGCGCACAGTGACGGAACCGCCGACAACGACGTAGATTTCATGGAGTACTCTAGCATATGCTTGATCTAAAAAAGCTGAAAAATAAAAGTTTCTTTTAACCAAGGCTTCGTTTGTCTCGTCTTGTGCTTTTGGATAAGCACTTATTGGACAATAAACTATTTGATGAAATAAGCACTTATATAAGTCGAGCCAAACGCATCCTAAAGCAATATTGGGCTTCGCTTGCATTAGTGCTCTCACCCTCTTAGAAGACACAAACAATTATTATTCAAGACTGATGATAGGGTATCCCTACAAAAGCAAGGTCATTCCAACAGCAGAATTCTGAATAGATTATTACAAATAACTACTGAATTACCCATAAAGCTTTTCAAGGCCATAGCCAGGAGGGATGATGTAGTTCGGGTCCATTCCTTGCATCTCATGCTTCAGTACTAAAAGTTTTATGCGTTTCCAGACCCTGAGCACAAGCTCCGTTAACAACACAAGGTGCATCTGCAATACCATCTTTATGACCCGAAACCACAACTTCGTAGGCTTTGAAAAGGTCATTCGGAGCAGGATCTTGATGACCCAGAGCCAACCCAGAAACAGGTTGGTTGGGAGAAACAAGCAAGCCATGAACAAGGTTGTTGGAAAAAAGTACTGTTGCTTCCAAGGAAGTAGGCTTTTGCCTGTCTTGCTTATTACTGAAACCCCAATCTCCATTTTTTTTTTATGATAGAGCTTTCTTTTTCGATCTTTACAACTTTTTACTTTCCTAGATTGTTACAGTCTTACCTGCAAAGCTGATGGTTTGAGTTTAGAGATCCTGAATGCAAGACCTGCCATGACCCACAAAAAAAAAAATTGGAAAAAAAGTTTAATCATTGTGACAACAAGTTAAACAATATAATATCTGCGTTTATAAATTAACCCAGATCGACCAGGTGAGTCAGTAACTAGGTCCAGAATCACAAACCTGTCATCAGTTACCCCCAAAAGAGAGAGAAAGAGAGATAGAGAGGGAGAGAGAGTTTAAGAAGCATAAACCTGCAAATATATTTTCTCAGAGAGAGAGAGGGTTCTCACCTATTGCTTATAATCAACTGAGGAGAACTAAAATACTTGACCAATGCCGGCGAAGAAATGGTATTTTATATATAGAGGGGGGACGAAGGGTAAGAAAGGAAAGAAATAATTTTTTATATAAAGTTCGTCACATGGAGCGATATCGTATTATCGTCTGTAGCGCGGAGCATCTGGTGGAGCGTTGTTGCATGCGCCCCCGCTTCCGTTTGTCACCGACTTATTTTTTTTTGTACCGATGCATTTAAATTGGTTTAATTACAAACTGTGATAGCCATAAAAAATGGTTCGGATTTGATATGAGTGTATTGAAGCCATTGTACTGGTCACGTCGTGTACGGTCAACTATCACCTTATAGAAAGCTGGCATGTGGCATTACACATATCATATCATTAAGTGCATATGGGCATCACATCATCTAGACATACCATATCATTGAGCGGAAAACTCGTGCATGATATAAAATAAACACCAAAATCACGAGGAAGAAAAGACAAAAAAATTATTCATGTAATTTGGAAAGTCTATTGAGGTAGTGGTTTAAGTTATGATCAACTTAGCAGCTTCCTTTTTCCATTTCGTGAATCTTTCTTTCTTTCTTTTCACTGTCGCTATTGCCACCCCGTGAGTACTAGACAGTGAGGACACTGTTCATTGCCGTAAACAGTATATCCCAATTAATAATGGACGGCATGGATTTTCTCTTTGTTTATTCTCCTTTCTTTAAGAAGAAAAAAAGCTCTAGTTAGTTTTAGGGGAATATTCGGTAGTTCTGGTGACTTAAACTTATTAGTGATGAAATGGGGTGGGTTATGCAGTTTACCCGATCCGCATCATCTCAATCCGCAGGTTTGATAGGGCATAAATTGAGCTTGGGTTCGGTCCAGTTCAACCACACCCCTTGCCGAGAGCATTTCGTCTGGTCTAAAAAGCCTGTAAATTTTTTTACATCGTTGCAATGCTTGTACTTTACGTTGCAATGCTTGTAACTTAGTTATAACGCAGGGTACAAGCATTGCAGCGCATGATATAAATATCCAGACGAAATGCTCTCCCCCTTGCCCATTCAAGTATACTAGCATAAAAAAAATAAAATAAAGAGTAATTTACAGGCTTTTTAGCCGCGATTGCTTACTTGAACAAAGCTTCGTCGTGATGGACATCAATCCCTGCAACTTTACTGCATACTAGTTCACGTACTAGTAAGCGAATCTCCTCGATACAAAGAAGAGGCGATCGAAATGTTAAGAAGCATCGCAACCATAAACCGATCGTAGTTGCTTAAGTCTAAGCTTTGTCTCCTTTGTATCGAATCTATTGATCGAACAGGAGACGTGGAACGTGGACTTATATTATAATTGAACTATCAAGATATTTTTAGAGAAAACATGGGCCGTCGGACGGTTATCGTCGCGATGATCTTCGATTTCGGCGTTGGAATGGTTTATTATGGAATGTCATTACGGGTTGCGATTTGGGAACTTGGCTTTCGATCTCTATTTGAGTTGAGTGTCCGTTTAACGCCTTGTCATATTAGAACGAAACATCAGCAATTCCAACGCCGAAACATCAGGCGCCATGGAACGAGTTGAAGAAGAAATCAGAAACTGCATGAGATCCCAAACGCCATGAGCAGAAACGGAAGTTCAGTAGAACTCAAAACAAACAATAAAACTTAAAACAGTCTCTTTGAAACAGATTTCCAAGAGAAAACATGGAATCTTTGCAAACTAACAAACCACATTGAAAACATCAACAATTCAAAGACAACAACGAAATTCTTTGAACAATTTAGCGAAAATAGACCAAAAAGCACAATAAAAAACTAAATCATAAAAAGGAAATGAACTCTTCATTTAGAAACAAAATTCAAAAATCAAACTAACCTAGGAGTGTTCGTCCCTATCACAAGCTTCTCATATTCATCCAAGCATGCAGACCACTCCATCCTTCCTTGAATCTTTTCTCACCAAACAACACACCAAGTAATCCTTTTTATTAACAAAACTCCCTATAAACTAACGACCGGATAGACGAGAGAAACTCAATGCCAAAGAGCCTCAAACTTCTCCTTGTTGTCTCAATTCTCTTCGTTATCAACCAAATCGCCATTAACAAACCCACACAAAAGCTAGATCCTTCAACCAGTTCTCTCTCTGAACCTAAAACCAAAAAGCCTTCTTCCTTGCTCGTCTCATTTTTTATATTATTTTAATCAATATTTTTCTAATTTGAAATTATAATATTATTTTAATCGAAACCTCTCCTCTACCCAGAATTTTGATCAACGGTCGACGTGACCTGAGCCTGATAACCTCTAGATCGTTCGCTGCTCGGTTTGCAGGTCGATCAAGGATCCTTCAAAGTCGTGGGTCGATGATGAATTCTTGGGATAAATAAAAAAAAAGTTGGTGTATGTTTGTTTTATCTTTTGATGTTGATAATGGAAACTCAGTTAGGTGTTTGGAATGCAAGTAGAGATCGAAAGCCAAGTTCCCAAATCCCAACTCCTAATGGCATTCCATAATCCATAATAAACCTTTCCAACGCCGAAACCGATGATCATCACCGAACGGCTCATGTTTTCTCTGACAATATATTGATAGCTTAGTATAAGAACCCGTGTGAAACAGAAGAATCTGACGATACCCATTTCCCCTCGCCATCGTTTATCAAATGGATATGGTCTGTTTCGAGTTCGAGCAGAACAAAAGGAGTGAGAACGTCGTCCTCATCGGACGGTACGTGGAATACGATTTTGAATTTTTCACTTGAAGTCAATGGGCATAATTGATATTCAATGTTTATATTTACGTTTACAGTTAAATGGGTTAACGGTGTTAAATGTGTAAGGGAGGTAGCTTTGGGTTTTTCAACACTAAAGGGAGGTCATTGTGGTTCAAGCAAATGTGAAGGAAGGCAAGTGTAAATTACTCAAAAATCTATACTATTAAGGGAATGGGAGCATAAAAAAGTGTGCCAATATATTTTTCATTTTTCTAAAAAAAAAAAAAACCCTTACAGAATACCGTAATTATAATATTATTTTAAGGGTATTCAAGTTATTTCACAAGAATTTTGGTTTCCTAGGACTCTTCCCCCTTACAGAATACCATAATTATAATATTATTTTAAAGGTATTCAAGTTATTTAACAAGACTTTTGGTTTCCTAGGACT
>JAUPMG010096790.1:0-12404 GCA_031762675.1 Pachysandra terminalis
TCCTTGGTCTAAGAGTAAACCAAGATGTCGTCAACGAACACAACTACGAACTTGTCGAGGTAAGGCCTGAAAATCCTTTGCATCATGGCCATGAACGCTATTGGTGCATTGGTCAAACCAAAAGGCATGAAGACGAATTCGAAGTGTCCATATCTCATCTGGAATGTTGTCTTTGGTATGTCCTTGATTAGTAGCTGATGGTTCCCGGTTCTGATATCTATCTTGGAGAGGTTTGTAGCTCCGTTTAATTGGTCAAACAAGTCTTCGATCTGTGGCAGTGGGTACTTGTTCTTCACCGTCACTTGGTTCAGTTTTCGGTAGTCGATGCACAATCGTAGTGAACCGTCTTGCTTCTTCACGAACAATACCGATGCTCCCCATGGTGATGAGATCGGTCTGATGAACTTCAATGCAAGTTGCTAGTCCAATTGGGTACTTAGCTCCTTTACTTCGGTTGGTGCCATACGGTAGGTTGGCAATGAAATGGGGTTCACTCCAGCTGTTAGGTTTATACAAAATTTCACTTCTCTCTTGGGAGGTAATCGCAGTATGTCTTGGAATATGCTTCCAAATTGACACACGACGGGGATATGTTCCCATCTTCTCATCTATAGACCATAAATCCAAACATGCCAAATAATCTGACACTCCAAATTTTGATCCATCTACCTTTACAATTCTACCCTTAGGTGTTTTAAAATAAATTATTTGGTTATGGCAGTCTATTTGCACATGATGTGCAACTAGCCAATCCATAACCGAAATTACATCAAAATCATGCATGTTCAGTACAATTAGGTCGATTGGTAGTGTGACCTCACCTATGGTTACAAAGCAAGACTCACATACCTTCCCTAAGTATGCTGTCCCTCAAACCGGATTTTCCACTACAAGGCTCTTTTCTAACTCTTTCAAAGGTAAACTTAAACAGTTCACAAGTGAATGAGCTATAAAAGAATGTGACACTCTAGTATCGAATAAAACCTTGGCTAAGATGTGAGAGATGTGAACCGTACCTTCCATAACCTCATGTGGCTGTTGTTCTAAGGCAAAGACTTTGCCTTGCTGTGTTTGTTGCTGCTGTGGGTCTCCATTCTTCGCTCCTTTAGACTATGGTTGTTGCTGTACCGACTTAGGATTCTACTGGTAGTGTGACCTTGGCACGAATTGTTGCTAAGCTTGTGGGTTCTTAGGTAAATGACAGTCCCATATGTGTGACCTTATGATCGAGCTTGAAGTGTTTGAGTACTGGTTGGTCATTATGTCATTTGCCTCTTTTACACATCAGTTGGGTTCCCTCTAAAATTTCTAGGTCTGAAGTTGTTCTTCGCCTTTTGATCTTGTACCTTCCAAAATTCCAGCATGTCCTCTACCTTATGAGCACAATCCACCACCTTGTGGTACTCGGTGAACTCCCTTACGATTAGTTGGCTCTTAATGGTTAGCTTTAACCCACTTTCAAATCTGAACGCCTTTTTCTCCTCATCATTAGCCGTGTAGGTAGTGAACTGAGATAACTGCATGAATTTTGCTACATACTCCGGTATCATCATTGTTCCTTGCTCTAGCTTCATGAACTGTTTCTCTCTTCTAATAGCTCTAGGAAAATACTCCCAGTAAAATCTCACCTTGAAATCTTGCCAAGCGTAGACGTATGCGATCTCCAAGGCTGATTTCCACCACCGTCTCGCTTCATCTTCTAGCATAAACGCTGCAATTCGAACCATCTCTACATCCTCTATCTCCATCATTTCAAAGGTATGTTTCAAGGGGTCGATCCACGCTTGTGCCTCCATTGGATCCGTAGTTCCCTTGAAAATAGTCGGTCCTAACTTCTTAAACTTCTCGATGCTTTTGACATTCTTTTGTGAATCGGTTTGCTGTGCTTGGGCTTGTGCCTGTTGCTGTTACATCATATCGGCCTTCTGTCCCAAAGCTTGAAAAATTTCAGCAAGTCGAGGGTTCTGATTGTCATCATTGCTTGATGCTGAAACACTTGTATCCAAACTATCTCCTCTTCTTCTACCGACCATTGTTAATCAACTAAGTACTTGTAGAAAGAGAAGATAACATCCAATTCTTATCACGAACTAAAATTCCATATTTTTAGTATTTCACACAACACACAGAAAACTTTGAAATATCAGCACCTTGAAAACTTTTTAAACATCGGCAATCAAAAACTTTTAGAATTTGATTTAAAACATGAAAAGCTTAGGCTCTAATATAAACTTTGTCACATCCCAAACTTAAGTAAATTCACGTGGGAATCCTTATGTTCGAAATATGACTCTCACCCCAATTTACATTGGGAGTGGTAATTAATATCGAGCCAAACCACATGGATATAATGTAAAACTTCTAAAATTACCTTCACTGAAAATAATCAACTAAAAACTAAGTCTATTACATCCAAACCAACTAAGTAAATCATAGTGGAAAAATAAAATAAAAACAACCTATTCTCATGCTTAAATCAAATCCTATCCCTATACATAATAACTAACTAAGAAATAAATAAATCCTACTACCAAATTCTAAGTATAATTCATTCATTGGAATCATCCAATTTAGCCATCTCATTATAAACTTGTTCGTCGTCTTGTTCTCCATTATCATTAATCCCCACCTAAATTCTCTGAAATTGTTGCTCAAAGGCTTCAACTACACTTAGCTCAGTAAATAAATCAATTAAACCGTATTTTCGATTGGAATGGGGTCAAAGCCACTCTCCAATGATAATCCATAGACTAAACAACAATTAATATGATAAATATGCAATAAAATGAGTGTGTATGCAAAGTGAATGCAATGTGACGCAAGTCCAGATTATTAATGAATGCAATGCATGCTCATGCAACAATGAATGGGTAATCACCAACTGTAATTCATGCAAAAACATATGTTGTGCAAATCATGCATACTGTTCAGAATTCGAGTAATGTATGTCCCACACTAGACCAATCAATTACGGAGCAAGATGTCATAATGAACCATCCCCCCATACAGGGCCACTCTCAGTAAGATACTCCATGTGTGCATCGTAGTTCTAAGAGGCTTCAACCTAGAGGGCACAATTCCCCCACTTATTTTCGATCACGAGAATATAACCGAGGCGTCAAAAATATGAACAAACCTCAGTGAGTCATACACTAACCGAATGCCAACAAAATTTCACTCAGCATCCGTTGCATATAATACGATATCAATATGAAAATAATGTGGTATATTGGGGTAGAAAATCCCTCAACCTATGCAAATCAGTCTATCCAGGACTTTCTCACTATATTTTGACATTCAAATCAGAATAACTCTCAATTTAATCATAACCTTCAAATAATGTGAAGATATGATGGTATAGTCAAGCACATGACCAACAATATGGTCAATAATGCAATCAGGCTTATGCTGTGCACGTGTAGTATTTTTCCACACTAACTAAGCATACACTATGTGTTCAATGGTGAATTAATTCAATATGAGTGTATAAATCATGGTATATGCTTCATGGTATTCAAATAAAATCAAATCATGAGTAATTATGATAAAACATGTAAAATCATCTATCAATCAAATCATTCATCCAATCACGTCATAAAATTATCATAAACATCATATAATTAAATCAACTTAATTTGAAAACTAATCTAATGCACAAAATCTATCAAATGGATCTAAGCTAGCTACCAGGACAGTTCCGACAGCCTAACCGGCACCCCGGTTCTGTCTACCAGGTTAACCAGACAGGGCCAAGACTCATCGACAGGCTAACTGGTACATCGATTGGCCACCGATAGTCTAAACAGGGGTCAATTTCAACACACAGAATCACAAAGACTCGCTGGTAGGTTAACCAGTACACACCGGTTGGCCACCGACAGTCTAAACAGGGGTCAATTTCAACACACAGGATCACCAAGACTCACCGGTAAGTTAACCAGTACACCGGTTGGTCACCGACAGTATAGACAGAAGTTCAATTTTAAACACACAGGTCACTTAGGATCTCGGTAGGCTAACTGGTACACCGTTTGGCCACCGACATGCTAAACAGGGGCTCACACTTTCATGTGAGAGATTCGACAGGCTAACTGGTACACTGGTTGGCTGTTGGATGCCCTCTGGGTAAATCGGTAGGCTAACCGGCACACCGATAGTGCCGGTTTGCCCAGAAACCTTTAAACAACATGAGTTTCATATTTAAGTCATTTTTAATCAAAACTTTCAACTAATACTCATATTATAATCAAATTCCGATCAAAACCAAATGAAAATATCAAACAAATAATGAACTTACCGTTGCTAGGATGATCATGCTAATAAGTTTAAGTTTTAAATTAAAATTATCATATTCTTCAATTTGAATTAGTGTGTTATGTCAGAATATGACATCTCATCTAGATTAAAATAAAAAATAAAGCATAATCGAATTACTTACCTTGTTATTGCTCGTTGGATCTTCTTCTTCTTCACCTTAGTTCCAGGTTTGAACTTTGTTCTTCCTTTGCTCCTAGTTCTAGCAATTCAGCTCTTACTTTTTGATTACGGTATGAACGACCAAGGTAGTGTTTTTATAGATTTTAATGAGTGTCCTACTTTTCTAGAAGTGTTCTTAGCTTAGGATCTTGTCTCTACTCCCAACCCTTAGATTTTAGTTGGTTTAATCCTCACCTTAGATTGGAGATTCCTAGTTCTAGTGAAACTCAATCATTATATTATCCACTTTTCTTATTGGACTAGAATCCTTGTCTTTTAATCCTAGCCTTTAATTTAATTCACTTGTTCCTACAAAATCCCAGCCGTTGATTAACTTATGAGATTATGATTGTGTGTGACTCACTTTAGATTATCTATTGTACACCCACCAATCACAATGAGTGAAAGTCAACCAAAAAGCTATTACTAAAAATTTGAAATTAGTCCCTATTTTTTAACTAATTACACTTTAATCCCTATAACGAATTGGGTTATTAAATCTTCCTTGGATCCGCAACATTTGATTTTCAATAAAGCCGGTTACAGTTGCTCAAGGAATATTCACAACATTGACAAACACTGGGAGTATCTTGGAAAAACCTATGACATTTACAATCTCCCCATTTGTCAATTTGTGACAAAAACACCTAACTTAGATACAACACACCACTAGACCTCTATGAATTGAATACAAAGAATATACAATATAATACAATTCAACTCAGGCAAAAACTGAGATACAAAGGACTCAAGACATTACAACTCTTTGTGCTATCCCTTAGCTTTTGCAACAACTCCCCCATACTTGGGCATACCTGCAAAAAACATATAACTATACATACAAACAAATATGTGCCATGGTTGGAGTACCTTGATCTCCAACTTTTGTTTGAAATAGACAAATTGATATATCAGTGTGGGGGGAAATCCCAAATTGTTTGCTATCTTGATGAGTTCTACACCCAAATGATGAACTCAAACCAAGGCAAACACTAGCTTATGCACACTCATTACAAGGAACTTGTAAGGTCATTGCATACTAAAGGTGAGGTGTAGACACTCCAATTAGCACGAAAATAATTGTTTTTTTTTTATCTTTGCAACTTATGGAGGCTTGAGCTTGGTACCTTGGCAATCTTATCAACATTCTCAACCCCAAATTTGCTTGAACCAAAATTCTCATTGAAACTCCAAAAATCCATGAAATTACTAAAATACCCATAGTGGACCCCATGCGCTTTGTTGTTCCCCAAATTCCATTTCTGACTGTATAGATGAATTCCAGGCCGAAAATGCGTTCCAACGGGTATACAATTGTCTAGTTTCAAGATCATAGTAAAAAAAGACTGTTTTGCCCTTGATATCATTTTGGGTCAAATTTGGGATTTGGGGACATCAGAAAAATATTTTGACTCCAGATTTGAGCTTTTCACGCAAAACTAGTCAAATTACTGTAATTGGTCGAATTCTGAAGTTGGAGGTGAGAGGGGTATTTTGGTAAATATTTGTAATAGGTTTCAAATAATTAAAAAGAAAGATTAAATAAGATTAGATTAATTAATTGTGATTAGACTAGGATTTGTTTTAGAATATTGGGTGATTAGTTTTTATTAGAAGATTAGATTAGGTAAAGTGAAGTTCGAATAGGATTGGGATAGGGATCAAAGAAGTAATATAAAAATTAAAAATTAAAAAAGGGAAAGAAGGTGAAGTCGGTTCATAGAGGAAGAGAAGAGTTCCTTTGGATCTCTTTCTCTTAAGGATAAGGAAGAAGAAAAGATGGGGATTAAGAGAAATCAAGATAAGGGATTGGGATGAGGTTGTAGGTTGAAATCGTAGGGATTCAAATCTATAAAAATGGGGTGCGATCAAGGTGAAGAGGGAGAGAAAAAATTCAAAAATCGGCGAGGAATTGAGAGAAACCAATAAGAAAATATCTGTAAAAAATCTTGTTCTTCCTATTTTTATTCCATTAAAAAACCCTTTGGATCTAGGCATTCAAATCCAGTAAAATCGGATTGAATTCCTGCGGAATAATTCTGCAAAATCCCAACTAGAACACCCTCTGAACCCTTGTGAAAATCCAACCCCATTCGACCCAAACCAAACCCCTTCTAAATCTACAAACCCTAGCAATTAAAACCTTAGGTAGAAACCCATTCGAAATCTTTATAACCCCCTTCGAAACCTAATTGAAAAAATCCCCAAAATCTGTTCGCCCCAATCAAAACCATCCCCTGTTCGTCCTCTGTAAATCAGAACAAAACAAACCTTCTTGTTTGTTCGTCCTCTGTAGAAAATCAATACAAAACTCTTCTTCTAGCCCTGGAAAAAAACCCCATCTGTCTTCCTTCAAATGCATGTAAACCCTAGATCAAAAGCACCCCAAAACCCTCTGTTCGTCCGCACTTCAAAAGCCCAATCAAAACTCTCCTCAAACCTTCTGCAAGCTAAAGCCAGATTCTTCTCCAATCCGAAACTCTAACCCACCGAATCTGATTCCTCCATTATTGTCGGCCAAGTCAATCCATAGGAACTGCAAAAGTGAGGAAGACGATCCAGCTGCAAACAACCGACATTTTATTTTCTTTAATTTCTTTTTATTATCTTAGGGTGATATGATTCATCGAATTTAATGTCAACTTTTATCTTAATTTTTGTGATCTAATTCGTATAATACAATAAAGATTATACTTGATTTTTGTTTATGAGAATTTGGTCATCCCTCTTACTTTCGTTTTATTTATTTCACTTTTGTTTTTTAGAGATAATCTTTTTGACATTCTTAGGGTATTAGGGGATGTAGGGATTTTAGTTTATTTCTTATTATGTTTTAGGAAGTTTGAATTTTTGGGTTGTCTTAGATTTCTTTTAGATTTAAATTTTTATATTCAATATATTCTTTAGATTAGTTTTTTATTATTATTTATTTTAGGATTAGGTTAGTTTTGAGATTCTTATTTTTAAGGAATGTTATGAATTTTGTTTAGATGCTTTTAGGCTACTTTAAGTATCTTAAGATTTTTAGACTTTTCTATCCAAGTTTGTTTTGTATTTAGGAATTAGGTATTTTATTTACTTTTATATTTTAGGCTTTTAGGATTTACTTGAATTTTTTTAGGTTTGTCTTATTAGTTTAGGATTGTTTTAATTGGCCAAATAGAATTAAACCAGGTAACCGGTTGAACTGGAAGAGAGTGGGTGTCTAACACCTTCTCGCTCTCTTAACTAAACCTCCATACTCATTCTGGTTCGACCTTGCTTAAAATCTTATTTTGGGTCTATTTGTTATATGAATTGACCTACCTAGGTGACAATTCACACCTGAACTCAATGAGTGGTGGGGACTCCAAACAACCCGATCTATCTAGGGCCCACCCGACCCGGGGTAGTTCACATGAGGTGTAAAGGTTGGTTCCATAAAATAAATCATAATATCATAACAACCTCTACAAACCTCGAGACATGCATCAAAAGATATGCAATAAAACACATGATGCAGGATACAAACACAAGATATAACTTTAAGCATAATGTATTGGTTTGTAAAACTCCATTAGGCATCCTAAAGCCCCAGACTCGATGGTGGAGTGTGATTTGGATAAGATGAGCATGATGACGTGTGTATGCACTGTGTGAGTCTAAACAAGGTATAACTATAAGCACAAGATACACACTTAGGGAATGTATGTGAGTCTTGCTTAGTAACCATAGGTGAGGTTACACTACCAATCAACCTAATTGTGCTAAACATGCATGATTTTGATGTAATTTTGGGTATGGATTAGCTAGTTGCACATCATGTGCAAATAGACTGCCATAACCAAATAATTTATATTAAAACACCTAAGGGTTGAAGGATCAAAATCTTGAGTGTCAGATTGTTTGGCACGTTTGGATTTATGGTCTATAGATAAGATGAGAGGTTGGGAACAAATCCCCGTCATGTGTCAATTTGGAAGCATATTCCAAGACATATCGGGATTACCTCCCAAGAGAGAAGTAGAATTTTGTATATACCTAACAGCTGGAGCAAAATGCATTGCCTACCTACCGTATGGCACCAACCGAACTGAAAGAACTGAGGATCCAATTGGAAGACCCACTTGCATTGAAGTTCATCAGACCAAGCTCATATCCATAAGGAGCACCTGTACTATTCATGAAGAAGAAAGACAATTCACTACGATTGTGCATCGACTACCGAACGTTGAACAAAGTGACGGTGAAGAACAAGTACCCACTGCCACAGATCGAAGACTTGTTTGATCAATTGAAGGGAGCTACGTACTTCTCCAAGATAGATCTCAGAACCGGGTATCATCAACTACTAATGAAGGAGTTGGACATACCAAAGACAACATTCCGGATGAGATATGGACACTTTGAATTCGTCGCCATGTCTTTTGGTTTGACTAATGCACCAGAAACGTTCATGGACATGATGCAAAGGATATTCAAGCCTTACCTCGATAAGTTCATAGTTGTGTTCGTTGACAACATATTGATTTACTCTCAAACCAAGGAGGAACACGGGGATCATCTAAAACACACCTTACAAACTTTGGCATATCACAGTTTGTATGTCAAGTTCTCTAAGTGTGAATTATGGAGAGAGGAGCTCTAATTCTTATGACAAGTGGTGTCTAAGCACGAAATTACAGTAGATTCGGACAAAGTAAAGGCGGTACAAGATTGGGAACAACCCAAAAATATTTCTGAAATTAGAAGCTTTCTTGGAATAATGGGATACTATCAACGGTTCATTGAAGGGTTCTCCCACATTGCGACACCTTTGACAAAGCTCACAAGGAAGGGGTGAAGTTCGTGTGGAACGAAGCGTGTCAACAAGCGTTCACGGAGCCTAAGGAAAAGATTACTACGGCACATGTATTAGCTATTCTGGTTAGTGGTGTGAAGTTCGTAATCTATGCAGATGTGTCGTTATTAGGACTTGGTTGTGTTCTAATGCAAGAAGGGAAGGTGATCGCGTATGCATCAAGACAACTCAAGCCACATGAAAGGAATTACCCTACACATGACCTAGAGCTTGCAGTAGTAGTTTTCGCGCTAAAGTCATGGAGATATCATCTATACGGTGAAGTTTTTGAAGTCTTCTCAGATCACAAGAGTTTGTAGTACCTTTATCACAAAAGGAATTAAACATACAACAAAGAATATGGATTGAGCTAGTGAACGACTACGACTTCTCATTGCAGTACCATCTCGGCAAAGCTAATGTAGTGGCAGACGTGTTAAGTTGGAAACCTCGCAGCATGGTGGCACACATAATGGTACAAGAATGGCTCATGTACAAGGCACTTTCTGAGATGAACGTGGAAATCAAGGCGTGAAGCTGTACAACATCCTCACTAAACCAACACTGAAAGCCAGGATCGTTGACCTTCAAGCCAAGGAGAAGTGGATACAAGACTTAGCCAAGGATGTTGAAAGCACGGACTGGACTAAGGAAGAAGATGGAAGCATAAGGTACAAAGGTCGACTTTGTGTACCCGATGACAATGAAGTCAAGGACGAAATTCTGGAGGAAACACATCTATCACGTTACTCAATTCATCCCGGAAGGACGAAGATGTACCACGACTTAAGAAGGCAATATTAGTGGAGAAGTATGAAGGTAAAAATTGAAGAATTTGTGACTAAGTGTGTGACATGTCAACAGGTGAAGGCTGAACATCAGAGACCAGCGGGAATGCTACAACCCTTGCCAATTGGAGAATGAAAGTGGAAGCACATCTCGATGGATTTTGTTACGGGACTACCTAGGACCCGCAACAATCACAACATGGATTGGGTGATCGTAGATAGATTGACAAAATCTGTACACTTCATCGCAACAAGAACAACGATGAATACCGACGACTTGGCAATGATATATGTGAAGGAAATCATCTGACTTCATGGAGTACCTATGTTGATTGTTTCAAACCGAGGAGCTCAGTTCACGTCTAAGTTTTGGGGGAGTTTGCATAAGGCTTTAGGAACACAGTTGAACTTCAGCACTGCATTCCAACCTCAAACGGATGGACAAATAGAGCGAGTTAACCAAGTTTTGGAAGACTTACTACGAGCATGCATTCTGAATTTTAAGGGGAGTTGGGAAGACCAATTACCACTTGTGGAATTCTCGTACAATAACATTTATAAATCAAGCATTGGTATAGCAACATTTGAAGCGTTGTACGGAAGACCATGTAGAACACCATTGTGCTGGAACGAAGACAATGCACACATTTCCTTAGGACCGAAAATCATTTCTAAAACAACCGAGAAGATCAAGCTCATAAGGGAGAAAATTCTTATTGCTCAACACCGATAGAAGAAGTATGTCGACTTAAGAAGAAGAGATTTGGAATTTATGATAGGAGATTGGATATTCCTTAAGGTTTCACCAACCAAGGGAGTATTCCGATTAGAGAAGAAGGGTAAGTTAACACCAAGGTTCATTGGACCTTTTGAGATAACTGAACGAATATGAGAAGTGGCTTATAGGTTGCTATTTCTGTCTAACATAGACCAAGTGCATAATGTATTCCATGTCTCAATGTTGAGGAAGTACCACCCAGATGCGACTAGTGTGATTGATTGGCAAACAGTTTCAATTATGGAGGATGCTACTTATGAAGAATATCCGGTTCAGATCCTAGACCGTAAGGAACAAGTTCTACGAAGTAAGGTGATACCATTGATGAAGGTACTATGGATCAATCACGAAACATCAAAAGCAACATGGGAACTTGAAGCCGACGTTCAGGAGAAATATCTGCAACTGTTTGACTAAGGTAATTGAATTTCGAGGACGAAATTGTCTTAAGGAGGATAGACTGTAATAACCCAATTCATTATAGGGATAAAAGTGTAATTATTTAGGAAATAGGGACCAATTGGAACTTTTTAGTAATAGCTATCTGGTTGACTTTGAGTCATTGTGATTGGTGGGATGTACAATAGATAACAAAAGTGCATCACACACAATCATAATCTCATAAGTTAATCAATGGTTAGGATTTCGTAGGAACAAGTGAATTAGAATAAAGGTTAGGGTTAAAGGACAAGGAACCTAATCTAACTAGGATTAGTGGATAAGGTAATGTATGAGATTCACTACAACTAGGAATCTCCAATCTAAGATGAGGATTAAACCAACTAAAATCTAAGGATTGGGAGTAGAGACAAGATCCTAAATTAAGAACACTTCTAGACTAAATATGACACTCATTAAAATCTATAAAAACACTGACTTGGACGTTCATAATATAATCTAAAAGTAAGAGCTGAATTGCTGGAGCTGGAGCAAGGAAGAATAAAGTTCAGAACTTGAACTAAGGCGAAGAAGAAGAATCCAACGAGCAGCAAAGGTAAGTAATTCAATTATGCTTTATTTTTTATTTGAATCTAGGTGAGATGCTATATTCATTGAATATGACATAGCACATTAATTCAAATTGAAGAACAAGTTAATTTAACTAAACACTTAAACTTTTTAGCATGATCATCCTCGCAAAGGTAAGTTAATGATTTATTTGATATTTTGATCTAGGTTGGTTCAGATTTTGATTTTAATATAAGTGTTTGAAGAAGGCTTTGATTAAAAAGGATTTAAAATATGAAAATTGTGTTGTTTGCAAGTTTCTGGGCAAACCGGCAGACTATTGGTGTGTCGGTTAGCCTACTGGTTTACCCAAAGGGACTTTTGATAGCCTACCAGTGGACATGGTGTACTGGTTAGATTGTCGAATCACTCACTCGAAAGAGTGAGTCCCTGTTTAGCCTGCAGGTGGCCAACCTGTGTACCGGTTAGCCTACCGGGACCCTAAGTGTGTAATGACTTGTATCCTTAAGGGAATTAGTCCTATTTAATTTAAGTTAATTTTAAATTCTAGTTATTTATTTAAGAAATAGCAATT
>JAUPMG010096811.1:0-12403 GCA_031762675.1 Pachysandra terminalis
CAAGCTTCAAAGAGCCTAGGAGTTTGCCAAATCTCAGAGCAGATTCCAGTTCACTGAAAGTGTCACCGAGACCTAGTTCGGTGCACCGAGAGGTGCACAGAGGCCACCTTTGGTGCACTAAAAACCCCGCCGAGCCAAATATTTGGATTGAACCAATGTCAGTTTTGATCTAATGAGACCCATTCGGACCAGTTCCCGAGGTTCTATTCCATTTGGCACACTTTTACCTTTCTCAGCACGTCAAGCAGTTCGCCGAGAGCTTGCCCTGGTCCGATGTTGAATGTTAAGTTATGGACACCTGTAGAATGACCACCTCACATGTTTAGCATGTTTTTAGAGCTAGTAGACTTTTCATGCAAAATATGACCCCCCAATCTGAAAGTTAGCTTTCCTAGAATTGACCGAACAGTATGAGACTCTTGGGAAAGTTGTGTAAATGACCCCAAAGCCCTTCCTTGAGCTCTCTACCCTCATTTTATACATGCTTGGATATTGAAACTAGTGGTTGTGATGTGATCCATCATTTTGGATAGAAATGTGAATATTGCCTTACTTCCTTGCCTAATTTGTATGTGAACTGTCATATAAGGATCTATATACCTCAATGCATTAGTTTGATGAATGGCCTATGTTTAGAAGTTTAAATATGCCTAGTGCATAGTATGGGGCATGTATGTACTCTATTTAGGTTATCTCATGCTCATGATTGGTTTGTGCTCCCTTTGCTTTCCTATTTGATTTGATAACTACGGATAATTTTAGATGTAGAGTTGTGTACTATGGTGTCTTATAGAGTAGGATCATGGGATTGTGCCCATGTGATTGCTTGTTTGAATAAATGTTTGTGAATCATTGTGTGAATGCATTAATTTAAGGTCGAATACTATGAGTTGCATCTGGACCTTCTTGCTATAATAGCTCAGTCTAATACCCCGTGTGATACCCTTGGGTTTAGACTCATATGTGAGATGAATTGACTTATTTGACCATGTTGTCCCATGATTGGATTTTATTATTTCGCTCAAGCTGAGAGAAAACCCTTTTTTTGGTATGCCTCGAATGACTTGTGGTAAGATGATGTTTTCGCTCAGAGCTGAGAGAGAGCCCTCGTGTTGGCATGCCTCGTAGAATTGTGATAAGATGATTCCCAAGGATTGTCACATGGTGTGGCTTGGAAAAAGAGTGAATCATGATTATACCATTATATTGGATGTGAATATGTATGATTCCCTGAGAGCCTACTCACATTCGTGAAAACCTCGGATTATTACTCATGTTCAAAAAAAAGTGGGGGGATTGTACCTTCTTGGTTGAAAACCCATAAAACTGTATTATACACATAGAATAATCCTATCCCTTAGCCGTGAATACGGGGATGAAGTCATATTAGTGGGACACCTGGATAGTCGTATTGGGATCATGTGGGAGCTTACTATATTTCACATACCCTACAGCGTCCCCTTGCTTTTGCATTGCATATTCTCTGTTGATATCATTTTGAGTATCTAGTGTATTACACACTAGATCTAACTACCATATAGAATTAGACATGTGGATACCAAGTGAGAATGGAAGAGAACAATAGATTGTGTGACCTCTGTTGTTTACTATTTTATCACCACAAGCACATATGACATCCTTATCACATTATATTTATTATTTGTTCTTTTCTCATGATATTGGGATATGAGTAAGTACCTTGCACTGAAGGATTACTCATCCTGGCTTTTCAACTTATGGTTGTTGATTTTATATTTTTTGGTCTTGGAGCTTGGTCACGAAGAGAGAGCCTGGGAATGGGTATAGATAACCTGGATTTTGTTATAGAGTTCATGTACTAGAGTTAGACTTTCCTTTTATTAATCTGTAATAGATTAGATTTTATATTTCTATTACTTATGTCTTACTAGAACTGTTTAATTACTTCCGCTTATGTTTTGACCATTGTTGCCCACTCCCATAGCAATATGGGGTGAGAGTTACGAATTAAGATTGAAATCTCAGAATTGGGATTTTTTGGTTTGGTTCATGACACATTCATTGTATGTCTGTGCCATTAGCATCATTATGCATGATTTATGCTCAATCTCATATCTTTATTAGTGGGTACTAGTTATTTTTTAATTCAGTTTATATGTTTAGTTTTATCATTATTATGGGTATGGAGTTGGAAAAGCGTGTGAGTATTATACGGATTGTATGGTGTGAGTTAATGTTGTGTTTATGGTAATGGGAAGAGGTTCCTTGGATTCCTATTTGGCCTCCAAAGCTCACGCCTTCATACACTAGGTTTTCGGTAAGGGTGACTAGCTGCTTAGCTGGATGGGAGTGGCTGGACATGGAAGAGCATGTTGTTGTTATTTGGCTTTTAGTTGTTTGATTTTATTTGATGAAAACTGATGTAATTGACCCATAAAGACATTATTATGGTTTTAATTGTTCCATGACATTCTGAATTTTGGGACATGGTTATGATAATGTATTTGGTTTGTTTTAAATTAAGACTTCCGCTGTATAATTCTTGAGTTTGATAAACCATTTGAAATGGTACTTATGTTTGTGAACCACATCCAACGGTTGGATCCAAAGGTCACACCTTGAAGTCCTTGAGATTACATATCTCGAATTCGGGGCGTGACATAAACTTAGTCTCATCTCTAGAAAACCACTTTAAGGGGGAGTGTTAAAACTTAAAGTTTATTTTCTTGAACTTTATCTGTTTTATTTATTTTTTATTTTGAGAGATTTAGTATGGTTTGTTATGTAATTTTTTGTGTTAGGGTTAAGATAGTCCTTTTGTATTTTGGGGCCCACTTGCTCATACTTGGAAGTCACATGTCACTCTTTTCTTCCTCATTCCTTCACCTTCCCATTGTTATTACCTATGTTCATTCACCTTGGACTACCATCCTCTCATTATTACATTTTCATCATTTCTAAACCTGTAATTACTTTGAACTTACCCACATTCATTTATTGACCTTTATAATTTGCATCTCTTTCTCTTCCCAGGGTTCATCCACCAATGCATTTTCGTATGCCTCCTTTGTGCCTATATAAATCACCCCATACTTTCACCAAACACATCTCTTTTTCTACAAAAACCCCTCCTAACCAATACACCCAAGGGTAGACTCTTTTTCTTAAGATAAAGAGTGTAAAATCCTCTATTTTGATGTGTAAGAGGTGCTTCTTATGTTTGATTGTAATTTCAATTCATCTTTGAACAAGAATTGTGTTTTTCCCCTATTTTTATCTCTTGGTTTGTTCTTCTTCTTCTTTGGTTGCAAGATTTGGACTTGTGTGACTTTGTTGCACTATTTGAGAAGCAATAGTTCCAGTTTTGGATATTGTCTTTCTTCACAATTCCATCAATAAGAAACGTCTTATCACCATTCCAAAAAAAAAAAAAAAAGAATGAGTAATTATGTAATTTTTTATGCACCTAATACTTTATTATTTTGGTACGATACAAAAAAGGGAAAAAAAAAAATCAATACAATTGCTTTAGCAATTTTTCTGTTTATTTAACATCCAGCTTTAAAAGAGAATTGCCTTTTCTAAGGAATCAAAATTTGTGGTATAAACAATTTCAAATGCCGGTATCTTTCAATCTATAAATTAGTTTGCAAGAAAATAGATCTGTTGGAAAGCTATCATCGATTTCCTTCTAACGATACCCGCTTTCTTATATTTTCATTCAGCGATCATTCATTACAAATGTTATGCCTTTTAGGGGCGGTTGTACACCGCCTCTAATTAAGTTTAAACTGCCGGCATTCTCACACCGGCAATTAGATAAACGCCAAATTGGTGCCATCACAAAAACGTTAAAGCCACGGCTTCAGAGGCGGTTAAGAAAACCGCCTCTATCAACACAAGCTTGACCAACGCGTATTCATGATAAGCTGGCAGTTTATCTTAACCCAATTAAGCAATATCTTAAATTTTAAGGGCAGTTTTTAATCCATTACCGGCAGTGTTTAGCTGCTGGTATATATTTTATTTTTCGGTGTTTCCTCTAGCCGCCGGTAAAGATGAAATACTACCACCAATTCAGGTAGTACCCGAATCCATCCAGCGGCTGGGATTTGAATGGGTTGCTCTATTTGATGCATTATAATTCATTAGAGTATAATGGGGATTTGATTCATTACTTCTTTCCCCAAAATACCCCTGTCATCCTTCTTATAACCTGGCTCTGCCCCGTCTTCCTATTCTTATTTGTAGGAATATGGGGAGCCTTAAAGAGAATTTTACACTTGGAATAGAAGTTTTGCACATCTCACCTGCCACTAACTAAAGGCTCGTATTGGTAGCCATAAGTCCGCTCACCAGGTGTTTCATTGCAACAGAACAACACAGCAACGCCGTCCACAAGGAGAAACCACCTCCCTATTAATGTTTCTTGCTCAAATGAGTATTCCAGCAACAAAAAAAATCATTAACAGCTTTGTTTATATCATAGTAGGCATACATAATTGCAGTAGAGGCCAATCAAAATAGCATCAAGCTCATGGAGTAACAGAAATGGCCTTATGGCCAATAGAGTCTCTAAGAATACCCCCAAACCCATTAAAATCCATAGTCATAAATCCATCAGTATTGAGTGAACACTGACCAGCAAAAGGAGCAATCTAGCAACAATAGCCTTCTTATCACCCATCATCCTACATCTAACAACACAGAAACTACGAGGCGTACGTTACGAGTAGAATCTGTTGAAAACAGATTCCTTGGGGGAGATATTATTATTAAAAACTCTCTCCAGATATGTTACACAGTGGTAGAGAAGGAAAGATTCCTGATCTTGCCAGCAAAATTCACACAGAAATTCTTAGCACACCATCATATAGGATGTATTTCCCTCTACCTGAGGCAAAAGAAAGTGAGATGCAGTTAAAATAGGATATAATCAGGAACAAGAAGTAAATGAAGTAAAAATTGCAGAAACAAGTTCTGTAACATTGAGAATAATGCTAAGCTTTAGCTATTGACCTGCAGGGTGTAGTTTGTCATTTGCACAACAACCCTAATATTTAAGATACAAACTAAATGTCCAGAAGTCTCAAGCCTATTTTAAGGCCAACCCCCAAATGTAGCTTCTTCTTAGGTATTTCTACTGAAGTACTGATGAAAACCAAAAAAGCTGAAACCCAATTGGTAAAAGCACCAAATTCTCAGACCAAAAACAACCTTAATCTGCCAACATATTCAACACAATACTCGATAAATCTCTGCTTAGATCCACTTCTGAACCCCTAAAAACCCCCCATTAGCAGCTTAAACCTTTCAATTGTATACATAACCGTCGAGATCTCAGCCTCACAACCACATAAAATGAACAAAACCCACTTCAAAACCTGCCAATCTCAGCCTAAAACCACCCTCCAAAAATAAAAGATGAAGAAAAGAAGCAAATCCTCACAATAAACACCAAGTGTAGGTCAACCCTCTAAAACTGATCCAAAAATAAAACAAGATTTCTCATGGTTCTTAATGAATATACAGAAAAAACCACATAAATCCACCCCATTTCATATATATTAAATATTTATTGGAACCTGGACATAAGGAAACTGATGTTAATAGTGTACTTAATATAATTAGGGAAATCAGAAAATAAAATCTCACAAAACAAATTAGAAAATTAATTTTCTATATGCCTATCTAATCTAGTGTTATCTATGAAGATCAAATTGAGAGAAGTATGAGAAATGTCTCCTGCACCTTCCTTATGCCAATCTAATCTAGTGTTATCTATTTCATCAACAAATTCCTCAATATCCTCGTACAACATATATGGCTAAAATTACCTACACTTTGCTTCCAATTCAATACTGGTAGCCATAAGCCCACAACCATGAATTGAAAAGGTAATGAAAACAGTAAGGCAAATACAAACTTTACATCAAATATTAAAGATGCAAGGGTGTGTGTGTCAGAGAGAGAGAGAGCGAGCGGGGGAGAGAGAGAGAGAGAGAGAGAGAGAGAGAGAGAGAGAGAGATGAATGTCTTGGATGGTTATCCAAAATATGAAACACTAATAAGAAAAAAATCACAAAATGGATTTAAATACACCAACTACCATGGAGGAGGAAGATTTGTCTTCCCAACTGAACGAGAAACAGCATGGTATATACCGCATACCAGAGTATTAACACAATTTAAAGTACCAAAATACACTAGTGTGTAAACCATACTGACAACTTAGTTACAATATATATTAGAAAGAGAACCCCAATGTTAGATAGACGAGGAAAGGTCAAACACTATTCCATTAACCCCATTGAATGAAAGGAATAGTATATGAACGAGTGTTAAGTTTAATAACATGAAAGGAATATTTATAAGCTCTATACTTCTATTCTCATCATTTTCATAAAACAATTTGTGAAGACCACACTTACCTGCAATGTTCTTAATTATCTACTAGTGGCTACAAACTGTTGGAGGTTCCTGCGAAGAATTGGAGTTTCAATGATATTAGTAATAAAAACATACAATATAGAACATAAAAAAAAAAAAAAAAATCCATTTCCTACCTAGCTAAGAAACTATAGAACATATTCCTAAGCTCTGACATCTCAGCCTCATGACGGGATGCATTCTCCTTCAAGGATTTCACTTCCTCATCCCGTCGAGTCACCTTTTCTCGAGGGATATCACCTCCTCCCTCAGTCTATGGACCTCCTCAACCACTAAATTTGTGGCCCTACCATAGTCTAGTAGGGGTCAGGCCCAACCCACAGCCACAGACACGCCCATGTTTCTCAGGTCCCATAACCTGAGAGAATACATCACCACAGAACATAAAATCCAGTGACCCCTCCGGTGCCTGCAACATGAGGTCCTTTATCTAATACTGCAAAGCATATCAAAAAGTAATATGAAATACAAACCACTAATTTGACTAGTCATTTAATCCAATAGTACATTAATATACTTTTAAATTGCTGGAAATCAAAAGGTTTTACAGAACTGACAATCTTCTCAGCAGCCGCTTCATTTACTGGGGACCCATCCTTGTGAACATGTGTCGTAATAAACAGTTCCACACGGCCAGGTGGAATGGTGGAGCCACTCTTCACTTGTTGTGCCGTACAAGGATTAAATTAGCTATCTCCTCATATAAATACACATTCATGTAGTACACCATGAAGCCTAATAAAATTGGAACGGTTGTTAATAAAGGAATATACCTGCTCATGTGACTCCAGCAAAGCTTTTAGTTCCAACTGTATGAACGATTGTTTGCTTTGATCGGTTAGCCTTATTTCTTCGACTTCTTTTCTGCATTGAATCAGTTTAACAAAACTTAGCTATATAATGTGTAAGCATAAAAATAAAACCACATGACCTTAAAAATATCAAATCTTTAAGAACGCCTAATCTACATTACCTTCCCTTCATCTGAATTCCAAAATTGGACGAGGGAGTACCATTGATTCTCAAGAACGCTATGAGGTCTGCTAGCGTATCTCTCTACATCTGTCCTGTAGGTATCATAAGAATTGTGCTTAATGTCTGATGTATGGTCTCTCCACTTCTTACCTAGGGATTGCATGACAAATCGGTGCATGGTAGGCTGAATATCAAACTTGGCCTGCATCACATGCCAAAGAATGCAGGATTGATTAAATAGGATTCATGCCATACAACTACCAAATATCTTTCCTGCTAAAACAGACCCAGAATTTCACATAAACAAAAGACATAAAATTTTACCAACACAGCTTGCCATGTGTGGTCCTTCCGCCCACCCTCTACTGCTCTCCAACTTTGGACATCAACAACCAACGTATGGCCATCACGGGCTATACTACCAAAGAAATTCTGTATTTTTTAGGCATACTCCCCCACGAGCTGCCCCATGTCATCAACTACAATCAGAAGCTTCTGCCCTTCCGGTAGACGATATAAATCAAGGCACCTCGTGGTGTCCCTGTAAATGGTTGTGTGCTGTATATTCAATATCTGCAAAACACTACCATTCAACTATCAGTAGATGTGGGATAAAACAAAGAATCATATAATCCTATAAAAGAATACCTGAATGTACCATCTTATTTTTGAAATTTGAGTGATCAAATAGAGTTAATGCAATTTTACATTCACAAAGTCTAAAATATATTCACATAAATTTAAATTCAAGTGCATAAATAACACCACCACTATTCATTAATAGAAAAGAAGGAAGAAAACTCTAAATGAATTACATGTACCAATAATACAATACACATATTTACAGTTCAACCAAATGATCTAAACTAGAGGAATGAAAGAAATACCTTTCTTATTGGCTTTCACTTTCATATTCTTCATTGCCAATGTCTGTTCCATCTTCGTCATCAAGATTGGCATCAGACACATCATTTCTCATCCGACTCGTAAAGCCATCACTATCATTATCCAAGAATTGGGCACAAAATGGCTCGTTCTCCAATAATGCGCTATCATCCCCAATAGATTCCCCGTGTATATCGAAGATGTCTCTTGATGTAGTCTTGATGACAACATGTTAGTCTGTGTCGATAGGATCTTGAACATAAAATACTTTCTCTGCTTGAGATGCTAAAACATACGGCTCATTAGTTATATGTTGATTCAGGAGCAATAAGTGTGTGAAGTTAACAAGCGAGAACCCAAATTCATCTATCTTAATTCCTCTGCCTTGGGTCCTCACATCTACCCAATCATATTTGAATAGTACAAATGTTTTACATTCAGAGTATGTCAACTCAACAATGTCGATTATGCGCCCAAAGTATATTATATCTTCAACAATGGGCCATGTGTCCCTAGTAGATGCTTAACTTGCCATCATAGCAGTGACTGCAACACCACTGTTCTGAGTTTTATGTCCCTTCTCTACATCTGATGTATGAAACATATACCCATTAGTGACATAGTCCTTAAATCTTTTTGTGATTAGTGGAAGACCGTTAGCAAGCCATATTATTTCATCAAAGATCTCACTTCTTGAATTTATTAACAGTTCTACCTAGTTTAAGAAACAAAACAATTATAACAAATACCACAAAACAAAACATACAAGAACTACTAAAATGTAATTCCTAATACTTACATGGTTCATGAACCAACCCACAAACTTTTCGTTGTGCGCTTTTTGAATTTCACGAGGCAATATTTTGGGATATTGCATTTTAAGTGCAGTAACATATTGCCTGAAAGGTATGATCATTGTGTGAGATTTTCAAAATCAAAATGGATTAAAAAATCACCAGAATAATTATAAGGCAAGAAAAATTTTCTTACTCTATATATGATGTGACCTTATTGCAATTGAACAATACATAATGATATGCTAGATGCCACTCTAAATCATTCAAGGCAAATGGCTCAACAGCCCCAATTGGACTATCATCGTAGTTCCTCACTGGTCGAGTATCTCTTGTTTCAACATTATGTAAGCATCTTAAACAAAATGTCAAGCATTCATCTACCAAATAACCTTCAACAATACACCCCTAAGGTTGAGCTCTATTATGCACGTATGACTTAAGTGTGAATAAGTACCTATTTGCCACCAATTCGAATCTTTGTTATATAAGGAAATAATAATATTAAAAAGAAATACTTGTACCTCTTACAATTGATGACGTACCTTTCAATTGGATACATCCAACGGTATTGTACAGGTGCTCCCATCCTTGCCTCCATGGACAAATGGATGGGCAAAGGTAACATAATATAAAAAAAAAAAACCGACGTGAATATCCTTTCCAATTGGCAAAGAGTTAATGCTATGCGTTTCTCTAATCTTCTCAACTCATCATCTCGGCAGATTTTGGCACATAATTCATGAAAAAGTTTGCTCAAGTCTGTCAAGACTGAATTTATATTCTTCGGCAATGATTTTCCCACATCCAATGGTAAGAATTGCTACATTATTACATGGAAATCGTGACTCTTTAGTCCTGATATTTTCTGCTCCTTGATATTGACACGCCTTGCAATATTTGAAGAGAAACCATCCGGAACCTTGAGGCTCTTCAAGACTTTACAAAACAGTTCTTTCTCATTCTTGTTCATAGAAAAACACGCAGCCAAAATATATACTTTGTCCGTTCCAGGCGTAACCTGTGGGTGTAATGCATGTCTTATGCTCATCTCCACCAGGTCAAGATGAGGGTTCAAATTATCCTTCGATTTTCCTTCAATATTCATAAAAGTCCCCAAAACATTGTCACATACGTTCTTCTCAATGTGCATCACATCCAAATTGCGCCTTAATAAATTGTGCTCCCAATATGGAAATTCAAAAAAAATACTGATCTTCTTCTAATTGTACGACATTAACTCATTATCTGATTGTCTTGAACGTTTCCTTCCACTATGCTCTCCTAACGTAAAATTAATGCCTACCAACACTATTAAGATATCTGACCCAGTCATTGGAATTGGAGGGGGTCTATCTTCTACAATTCCATCGAACGATTGCTTTTCACGACGGAACCTATGATCAGACGATTAGAAGCGATGATGTCCTATGTAGCATTGTTTCCATCCCTTACGAAGATATTGGCTGCATGTATCTTTGTGGCAAAAAGGACATGCAAACTTCCCTTTCGTGCTCCAACCAGATAAGATGGCATACCCTAGGAAGTCACTAATAGTCCAAATCAAGGCCGTATGCATTTGGAATATCTCATTCTTCGATGCATCGTAAGTGGCAACTCCATATCCCCACAATTCTTTCAACTCATCAATTAATGGCCTCAAGTAAATGTCGATGTGATTTTCAGGACCTGAAGGATCAAGGATAAGCAATGACAAAATAATGTTGGGCTGCTTCATACACACCCACGGTGGCAAGTTGTATGGAATTAGAACCACCGGCCATATACTATAAGCAATGATTATTGTCCTAAATGAGTTAAAGCCATCAGTTGCCAAACCAAGTTGGGCGTTGCGAGTGTCCGATGCGAACGATGGGTTGGTCGTGTAAAAATGTTTTCATGCTATGGAATCAGTAGGATGCCTGGACTTCCCATCCTTAGTCCTGCCCTCATCATGCCATCTCATGTTGGACGGCGTTTTTGAAGACATAAACAACCTCTGTAGCCTTGGTTTCAACAGAAAGTAAGGCAAAAACTTTGCCAAATTTTTCTTCTTACATTGTGTGTTATCTTGGTATCTCTTCCATCTTGAAGTGTCACGGGCTTCCTTATCTGTAGAGTCTTTCTAATACAACATACAATCATTGGGGCATGCATCAATCTTGTCGTACTTGAGCCCCAATTCTGATATAATCCTTTTGATTTGACAAAACTTATCCAGTAAAGTTGACCCCTCAGGTGGTGCCTGTCTCAACAAGCCTAGCAACAAGGTGAATGACTTGTTGCTCCAACCATTAAGACACTTTATGTGATATAACTTCACAATAAATGACAACTTTGTATGACTCTTACATCCTGGGTGCAATGCTTGCTCTACATCTCTTACCAATTTGAAGAATCTATTAGCTTCTGTATCGGGCCCATGAACTCTTTCCTGTGTCAGACCATCCGAATCTATATCTGGGTTTGGTATTCCAAAGGCATCATGCAACAATGATCCCATTTCATCACCCATGTTAGTCGCCTCCACCACTATCCGATATATTTTCGTAAGACATTGAATATGTTTAATCTTCACCATGAAAAACCATGTTTTGTAATTTTTGTCGAACCCATCACATATCATATGATCGTATGCTGTTAATATATCCTAATACAAGACATTGTTGCAATTTGGATATGGACATTTCAACCTCCCATCAATTGTGGCCCCATGACTGAATGAAAACTCGATGAACTTATTTACCCCTTCAATGTTTTCCTGGATCACTCTAATTTATCGGAAAATACACACACAATAATTAGCATAACCAAATGTACATGATCAAGTTAGGCAATTTGAAAACATTGAATACTATTAATTGAGGTACCTTGACTTCCTAATCCAACTCTTATCCATAAGAAATGAAGAATTTGTAGATGTGCAGATCTGTTGAATAGAACGGTAAGAGTACGAAGAGAGGTTTCTGCATGTATGTGCGAATGTATGTACCGGAATCGAACTAGCCAGTACCACCAGTCCTCGATTCCGGTACATTAAACCTTGACCTAAACAACTAAGAAAACTCCATGAGTTCCCTCAATATAGCTTTATGTATGTATGTATGTTTTCACGCCCCAGATCCCATGACTCACATCCCTAGATGAGAAGGCACGGATCTTGAGGTGAAACCTTCGGGATCCATTTTTGGACCGCGGATATCTTAACGAACAAAGCTTGAGGAAACCCTCATTTTTTAATTCATAAAATTCAGAGTAACAATTGCGGAAGTAAATTACTAACTATTACATCAAAGTGTTTAACTTAACAACATCAAAGG
>JAUPMG010096822.1:0-12403 GCA_031762675.1 Pachysandra terminalis
CTAAGATTCAGACGAGCGTTGTTCGATAGGGAGTTGGTTTCAGCCGGTGCTCTCATGTTGGAGCTGGAGAGTGTTAGACTTGGTGATTGTCAAGATAGAAGGTATTGGAGAGGAGGGGATGGGCTGTTTTCTGTGGTCTTTTTTGAAGCTGTTTCTCCAAAGTTTTGTGGAGATATGGCTGATAGGTTGATATGGAAGGTACATAGCCCTTCTAAGGTGTCTTTCTTTGTCTGGTTGGCGGCTCATGACAAGATATTAACTGTTGATCATCTTCTCCAGAAATTGGACCTTAACCAACCGGTGTGTTACGTGTAAAAAACAAGCTGAATCTGTTAATCATTTACTTCTTCATTGCAATTGGGTTAAGGAGCTGTGGTCTTTCTTATTGAGTGGTTTCAGTGTTTTGTGGGCAATGCCGGAGGACTTGATTAGGCTTTTATTGGCATGGAGATGGAAGAGGGTGAAGAGAAAAAGGGATATTTTGTGGAATTTATGAATTCATGTTATATGTTGGTCGATTTGGAAAGAGAAACTACAGTGTTCGAAAGCAGCGAGGTGCGGATGGAAGATCTTAGATGTAGAGCTGTTGCCCTTCTTTTTTAGTGGGCAAGAACTTTTCCAGAATTATGTGATGTCAAGTTTGAAATTTTTGTGAATAGGTGGGGTGAACTATAGATGTGTGGTTGAGTGTTAAAAAAAAAAAAAGAAGGGGGGGGGGGGGTTGTTGTGTGGGGGATTTTGGGCAATTCAAAGCGCCACTAACTAGGGTCAGAGCGGTGAATAATGAGACAAGTGAGTTTCCAATAACAATAGATTTACATCAAGGGTCAGCAATGAGACCCTATCATTTTGCTTTGCTTATACATTAATTGGCATTTCATATTCAATATGAGGTTCCTTAGTGTATGTCATTTGCAGATAATGAAATTTTTGTGGACCAAACCAGAGGGAGTAAATGCAAAACTAAAATTGTGGAGTGATACCTTAGAATCAGAAGAGTTTAAATATGTTTGAGTTAAGACCATGTGGAATGTAACTTTAGTACAAATAATAGTAGAGGTGTAAAAATGGTAAAACGTGAGAACCAAGAGAAACATCACTTTCCTAATTAAGATTAATAATCCATAAAGAAGAGGATATTGACGAGCATGTTACACAGAATTAGAGCTTAATGGCTCAAGTAAAGAGGCACTTCTACAGCTTTATAATGTGATCGATGAGTTCCACTCAAGCTAAGACGAAAAATTTACAAGACAACTATTAGGCTTGCTATAATGTAGGGAGTAGAATGTTGGGAAACAAACAAACAACATACTAATAGGATGTGTTGCTGAAATGAGAATATTGAGATGGATATATGAAAAGGCTAGAAAAGATAAGTTAGAAATGAACATATCCGAGTGTCTAGGTTTTACCCAAATAGGAGATAAAATAAAGAAAAGCAAGTTAAGACCGTCTGAGCATGCAAAGGGAACACCTAGGGAGGCAGTAGTGAAACATATGAGGGGTACATATTGAAGAATCTAAGAGAGCAAGAGGACCAAAAAGGGAATGGGTGGAATCGATGAAAAAAGATTGAGACTTTTTTTTAATCAATAACAAAGAAAGATCTAAAGAAACATTACTTGACCGAAGATATAGATTTTAATTCAGATGGTGGAAATAGAATAGGATTTCTGCTACCGACACCACCTAGTTGGGATAAGGCATATTGTTCTTGGTGTTGTTATATACATATAGAGTCACATAGACCAAACTTTTTTAGATATATACACACACACACACACACACACACACACATACATATATATAGCCACGTGGACCAAAATTTTCTTAAGTAACGAAAAAGGAAATGGAAGAATCCTTCCCACAACTAAACTAAAAAAGCAAGATGTGCCCATGATGAGCACAGACCAAACAGCTTGTTCTTACTTAAACGAAACCAAAACCCATCTTCTTCCTCAGATTTAGTCTCTCCATCAACTCTCTTCTTCCAAACATCTCTTCTATTTTTTCGTTCACTTCGAACTCTTAATCTTTCTTGATATGAAAGTAATGATCTCTTGGTTTGGATCTTCAAACATGTAACAGAGATCTGATCAAATTGAAAGCAAGTCATCTACTTCCAAGATCGAACTTGCCCTGTTCAAATTCAATATCATATTTATCAATAGTTTTTGTCGCCCATTTTTACATGTGATGCCGGATGGTGACCGATAATCAACATTTTTTATTCCATCCAGAAAAGAAGGAAACGCTATTTTCCTTTTATGGCTTTTAAATACCCCTGCTGATATGCACGGAGCCGTGATGCTTTCTGTCCCTTGATTCTGAATTCAAATCATGAATCTGATCTATCTTGCTTATTCACTATTATTTTATCAATTTCTCTTTTGCCGACTAAATGTTGATTGTATCCGAGTCTCGCAATTTTCTGTTCTGAGAGTATATTTAATAACAAGGTTTACGATGTCGATGTCGCCAGGTGACTTCGGCAACATGTCAGCGACAAGGTGAAAACAAGGGGAAATGTCGGGAAACCATGAGTTTTTGATGTATTTTTGGCCCCAAACTTTAAACATGTCTAATTAAGACCTAAATGCATCCAAATACATCAAAAAATGCAAAAACAATGCTTACACATTAAAAGTCATTACTTGAGGTGGGGTCAATTTACACGCTATTGGGTCTGTAAGCTGTAAAAAAATATGCTACATCTAATTAAGTCACACTAAAAGTAAATGTAAGTCAATTGAAAGATATATAAAACTAGAAATCAAGTGCCATATCTATGAGGGGGGAAAGGGAAATATAAGGGAAATGATGGGAAAATCTGAGGAAATGTGGGATTTTTGATGGGTTTTCTCCCCAAGTTTTAAACAACCCTAAGTCGTATCTAAATACATCACAATACATCAAAAAAATGGAAAAACAAATGTCTAACATTTTTTTGAATTTTTTTTAAAAAATTCAAAAAAATGAAAAATTTCCCCCATGCCTCCGACATTTCACCCATGTCGAGAGATATGGGAGAAATTTTTCAGTTTTTTTCCCCATGTCGCCGAAATCAGGGTAAAGCGATTTGCACCTTGATTTCGTGTTGCCCACTTCGGAATTGTCGACATGTTGCACGTCGCCGACATTGTAAACACTGTTCAATAATCTCTTTTATGTGTATATATAGAAAATACTTTGATATTTGTTCAATACTTTAAAAGATGGATTTGTTATCCTTTTTCTCACGGAACTTTGATATTCGTTCAATACTTTAAAAGATGCATTTGTTATCCTTTTTGTCACAGAGAGAGAGCATGAACACAAAGGTGAGACAGTGGCCATTGAAGCACTGCAGTTACCAAACACACCTTTTGTCCCATTTTAAAAACCCAAAATAACTAAATGGCTTTTGATTCTATTTTTAGATTGTTTATTTAAAGGGTTACCAAACAGGCCCTTAGATGATCACCTAAACAGCTAAACCAAAAGTGGTGCAGATCATTTGATCTGCAATGAACTAAAATTTTAGCAAGTTAGACTTCTTTCAAGCCGTTACTTGAGACATCTTGAACAAAAGATAACATGTCAAATTGAATTTTGACAATTCTTCAATTAGGAAAGAACCACCCATTGATTGATTAATACTCAGTCTAGTAAATGAAACACTGTATGTCATGTTAGAGGGAAGATAAAGTGGATCCAGTACCCCCAGTACAAACTAAAGTATTCGCCATGTACAATGTTTTTCTCTAACCCAAATCCATATATGGTCTGATGGTCAGTCCCAGTAACCAAGAACTAAACTCAATATCCAAGCACTTAAAGTATTTTGTTGGAAAACAAAGAACGGAAATTTCTTTTTTTTTTTAAAAAGAAAAGAAACAAAATACGAGAAAACGTGAACATAAAAATAAAATCTAGATACCATCATACCTCACCGTATCCACATGCAAAATGCAAAGCTGTCCTTCCCTCTGAATCTTTTTCATCTTTATCGGCTCCAGAGGCTAGCGCATTCTTCAACCCCTGAGAGAAGCAACTACTGAACATTAATTATCGTACAGATATGTTAACAATGAACCTAATGGGAAAACAAAAATCCATACTAGTCACAAATCAGTTAAATTGGACGCAGAAGAGGAAAAGCTAAGATCATCCCATGGAGTCATTACTAACATAAAAATAGTTAAAGCAAAGAATGGTGCCAATATAAAATGGACATCAAACAATTGAAATGTTCCACAAAGTGAAAATAAATATCCATTCAAGTTTTGCCAAGATAAGGATGTTATATTTGGAAAGAATAGGAAAGATGAAGTAAAGAACAAACATATAGAAGGGAGCATAGGAGAAGCCTCAGTAAGAGATAAAATAAATGTGTGATAACCCAAACAAAAACAATAGGGTTCATATGTAAATAAGGAAAAATTAGGGGTTAATTTAAAATTTTAATAATTAGCTGTCATGTTTGACTTTTGACCGATTGTGATTGGTGGGTTGTACAAATAGGAAACTAGGTACAGCACACACAATCATAACTTCAAAAGTTATGACATGTGGCTAGGATCTTGTAGGAGCCTTTAATCTCCAATTGATGGCTGAGATTTAAAATACAGAATTAGAAACACTCTCTATTAGAAGGAATTAAAATAAAGTAGTAAATAGTAACTAGCTAACTAAGAATAGGAGACTAAGTCAAAGATAAGTAAATAGAAGATATTCTCTACAACTAGAATAGCAACTATTTCAAACTAAAAGCTAGGATTCTAAAACAGAATTAGTAAAAAATCAATATTAGAAAGAAACCCAAATTGGCTGGAAAACTAATCTAAGGGCTGAGAGTAAAACTAACTAATCTAAGGGTAGAGATTTAGAGTTCTATAGTTTCTAATCTTAGAGTTCCTAAGTGCCTATATAAACACAAGGCCTTGGGAGGTTGATTCATCACTTAAAGAAGAAGAAGAAGTAGAAGAGCAAGAGGTGTAATTCTCTACACCAACCTCCAAATCAAGGTAAGTATTCAAGTAACTTTATTTTTGATTTAAATAGGAGTGCAAGGTTACTTTCTTTGAGTATGAAGTATGTTCTTAGTTTTCAAAACCAATTTTCTTAGTTTAATGGTAGGATATGGTGCGTTTGAACTTTGAATTTAGTTATGTTTTATGAAGTTTATTTATTGAGTTTTGTGCGGAATTCAAAGTTATGGGGGGTTACTTAACCAAGTTTTATGATTAAAATTATAGAGGAGGTAAAATAGGCAAAACTGCCCAAACCGCGATGTTCGGCGACCTCTCGGCACGTTGAACTGTACACCGAACCAACCCAGAAAACCCTCGGCGACCACTCGGCTCGCCGAAACCACACCGAGCCCCATATTGTGATTTTTAAGCCCCTGGTTTTGTCACCGAAGCCCACTCGGCGCGCCGAGCGTCATAATGAAGTTTTTAAGCCCCTGGAAGTGTCACCGAGACCCCTTACTTGGCGCACCGAGACCACGTTGAGCCTAACATTCTGACCAAACCCCAAAACCCAGAAATCCCAAAGGTGGATTCGGTGACCTCCTCAGTTCACCAAAAGGCCACCAAAAGTTCACTGAGATTCGCTCTGTGACCCCTTGGCTGGCCGAAAATGATTAATTTAGTCCGTCTGCTATGAAATTTAATGTACTAGCCTATTTTGATCTCATTAGACTAACTATGATATTACTTTTGCTCAAATATGATTATTCCTTATACTTATTTATGAACCCATTGGCTATGTTTGATGAAAATGTGATATTTTGACACACTTCATATTACTTGCTTATTCATCGTCCAGCATGTTAATTAGTCATATTGCACACTGTACACATACTTTGATTGCTTAGTTAATGCACACAATCTCACTTGCACAGTATATGCCTATATTGTTGCATAATGACCTTGTATTGGCCTAATGCATTGATTTGACCTTCATAACTTCATATTACTGGAGTTTATGAATATAATGAGAGTATTATGATTTGAAAATCATGATAGGTAACGAGACTTATATTTTTATGTCTTGAGGGACTAATCATCCCAATAAACCAATCTATCTGTTTCACCCAAGGTGAGGGATAGGCCTTGTGTGGGGGTCACAAAAGACTTGTAGTAAGATGATAGGTGAGGGAAGGTTCATATTTATGAGGTCCAATATCCAAATCATAAGAGTGAAATTTTGTTAGTAGATCGGCTAATGTTTAATTCACAAGGGAAGGTTCACATTGTGAGGCCCTGGGCTAAGTCCCTATAATCGGAAATAAGTGAAGGGATTGTGCCCTCTAGGTAGAAAGCCCCTAGAAACTATGTTGCGCACATGGAATAATCTACTATTTCTGCCATGTATTGGGGGATGACTTCCGGGTGAACATCCTTAGGTAGTACGATTGAGATCATATATGGAACTTACACTAAACGAATACTACACAGCCAACAGCATACATATTGCATATTAGATTGGCTGTCTTAAATCACATGTGGTGATTATACTTGCTAGGTACACAACATGCCTTCATAATTGAACCAGCACATAGCTTTGCATATCACATCTTATTGCCTCATTATATTATTCCTATCACTATTGCATATTCAACACTTATCACATTACTCACTTGCATACCCAGCACATCATACATGTTTTACTTGTATATTGGCACATATCTAATGATTCACTTGTTTATTATTTATTATGGATTACCATTGAAAAGTGGCATTTTCCCTACTTCAATCTTAAATATCGTTAGCCTTGTTTACTTACAAAGCTAGTATAGCTTACGCTTTCGAGCACAACATATTTCAGGACCTATAGATGATGGACACAAGGACCATGAGAATCAAAGTGCAGAACAAGGACGCTATGAAGATATTAGTCATTATTAGGATTTTATTTGATGATTTTAGTAGAAGTTATAGTAGGCCTTATTTGCTGTAATTCAATACTTACTTTGATTTTTAGTAGTTAATAGGGATTGATTTGAAGCGTGAGACTAGTCTTATTTTTTTTCCCCTGTTTTCTGTTTGAAGGATGTTATGTGATGGATATTATCTTAATAACACTAGTTTTCCATTCTTTATCTTATATAATATCCTTCTTAATTCAATGATTTTGGTTATGTATTGCTTATCCACTCCCATCTGGATATGAGGTGAGAGTTACAACTTAAACTTGGGGACTCCATTGAGATTTCCAGGTCTGGTTAGTGACAAAATGAGATGATCCGAACATGTTAAATGGAGACTATTGCCACTAATACCAGTATGTATTGGCAGATACATATTGGTATCAAAGGGTTCAGATATGAAATCTAACCTTGATATTATATATGTGTACGTGTGTGTGTGTGTGCGTGTGCGTGTGAGCATAGAACAAGTTCCATATTTTAGCATATGAAAACCTTCCATGTTCGCACACAATATGCCAACATGTGGCATTTGTTTGGACCCACCAAAAAAACCACTAATACATTCGTATTTTGAGCCTCTTCACAAAGAACCAAAACATCCGATAAGGACCCCAAATTGCTGACCATTGCATTAACAATGCGCGGTACACTATTTTTATGAGGTCAGAATTTTGAGCCTTCAATTGGACAACTAGAAGCATCCATCAGGTTCAAAAGGGGAAAAGGAAAAAAAAATGGGGGTTTTCTTCGTGGGCCCAAGAAAGTGCCACGAGTTGGCATATCAATGAGCGAATATGGAATTCATCTCAAATCATGCATATATATATATATATATATATATATAGAGAGAGAGAGAGAGAGAGAGAAAGAGAGAGAGACACACACATACATACATATGTTGGCATATCAACGAGCGAATAGAGAACTCACCTTAATACATGCACACACACACACACACATGTATGTATGTCGTTTTTCACCTGCATTGCACTGCCGCATAAACAATGGATCCGCTAGGCTGGATGAGCAACCTTCTCTGGAAAGGAATAGTGAAAAGCCATGTCACTTGGAACGGAACTGGTTGCTTACTTATACTTGTATGTAACTATTTGACAAGTAACAACTAAGTGGTATCAGGTATTGGATTGTCTCGACTGAGTTATCTTCTTTTCATTAACATGTATTGCTATACCTGACATATAAAGGCTGATATTTTTTTCTTTTTTGATGAATAACCAGATATATTATAAATAGAGGAAAACATGAGTGTGTGATCTAGCTGTCTACGGCGGAAAAGAAAAGAAAAACTAATACAGAAGTAATACAAAACTAATGCAAAGTGATAAGCTCAGCCCATCCCTCCAATCGTCACAGTCGTAGGAAGCCTAGCAAATAAATGCTCCCTAACCACTCCTTTGGCTAGGCTATCCACTTCTGAATTGGCCGCTCTTAGGATGTTTTTGAATGAGATGTCCTGTCCTAGATAGCAAACCAAACAGATCAGATGATTTGTATAACCCATACTCCTTGCTTCCCTCAACCCTGTGATCAAGGATAATAGCTCTGCACAAGTAGAATCACCCTGACCAACTGGTCTGGAATATGCATGAAAATAGTGCCAAGATGGTCTCTAAAAATACCTCCCACACCAGAGGAGCCCAGATTACAAACAGAGGAACCATCAAAATTTAGCTTAATGAATCCCTCACTAGGACACCATGATGCAATCTGTAGACTCCTCGTGGGTGAGGAGTGGGCCACCGAAATCCAATCCCTTGTAATATCAGCTATGGAGATCCCCCTAAACTCTGGGCGGACAAACAGCCTTGAAGCTGCCATAAAGATGATGTCAATGATAGCCAATGTGCTTCTTGATCAATCCTCAAAAATTCTTTTGTTCCTCTCTTCCCATATCATCCAAAAGATCACACATAAAATAGACTGGAGCACCATGCGTCCTCTCTTACCAAGGCCCGGTATCCTCAACTGCTAAAAAGTATCCTCCACTGAAGTTCATGAGCAGGCTAACATAACAAAGAGAAAAAAATATCATATAGAAAAGGCAACTTTAAGCTGAAGGGACCAAATCATGTGGTCCTGACAATTAGAATCAATGAATACATCTTTGAGGGTTCCAACAATGCCAAGAGCTCACCCATCTCAACAGGTCGAGGATCTCTTCTAAAATTAGTTCCAAGACAAACTCGATTCAGACCATGAGAAAATATCAAATATAAAAGGTTCCCTATTCTAGACAAGCCTAAACAAGCGGGGAAATCCAGATGAGAGGGAAGCAACCCCAAACCATACATCACGACTGAATAGGATGCGAGACCTGTTACCCACCCCAAATGACAATGTTGATAGAAGACTGTACTTAGCGAGTGGATGGCCTTCCAAGGACTATTGCAATATGCTCAGAGTACAATATGAAGACTGGACTTTGGCAGTGAATTTGTGATTGAGAGAAGGATGAGGGATAATGACTAGGGTGTAACCAAATGCCACCGATGCTAGGATATAATATGAATGAGAACCCTCTGTAATTCGGACTCACCTCCATCATTGTATCAATGTGCTAATTAATATGTAGTAAATTGAAAGACATAATTGGGCTGACACCATTTTGCTCCATAATAGTGAGCTTCAAAGTGTGTGACTACTGAGAGATGATTGGCCTTGCTGCAGCCGGCATCTCAGATTAGCTTTGGTAATAGTCTGATGCTCGTCTTCTTCTCCTCTGCCCTGCACAACGATGTCCCCTTCACTTGCCATTGGGATTCCGGGAATCCCAAAGAACCCATCGGGCCATTCTCGACCTTATGGTTAAAATCAAACTCACATACCGTTGGACTGACGATTGATGCTTCCACCTCATTACTCCTCCCATCGAACAAACCACACTCCACCATCTCATTAACGTCGTACCCAACCATTCTTAAGTCCATCACCATCTTCTTCCACTCTACCATATCTTCTACCTTCACCCCCACCTTCACTTTTTCCCTTTGATCTCCAACGGCTCTACTTTCTCAGATATATCAAGGATATGGGCTAGACATGGCATCAGCATGGTGTAAAGGATCGGCCGATCCCGGTGTGGATCGGCCGATCCAACTTGGGATAAGTTCGGGGAGAGTCGCGATCCCATGCCAATCCCTAATTTATTAAAATTATCTGACTTGGTCTGAAGCAGTGAAGCTGAGTCAGATGGTCTGATTCAAACAATCAGACACGGTCTCGGACGAGTCAAATCAGACAATTCAATATGGATCGTTTGGCACCCTTTAACAAGTTTCTCTTTGGAAAAAAAAAAAATCAGGCTATGTAGCTTCATCCACCTTCAATAAATCTCCACAAGACCATCCTTGTTTCTCTTTATAGGAACGAACATTGAGACCTCCGACCAGGTCTTGATTTGGATCCCTCGATTTTATGAGGAAAGATCTTATTGATAACAAGTGGCAGAACAGCTCCCGTGATGAAACAAAATATACAGCTTGGGTTTCAGTTAGAGGTGCAATCTCTGGGATCTTTTGAAGGCAATAAAATTCAGCAATCCCCTTGGCTATTGAAGACCATGCCCGCTTGGTGTTATTCGAGAATAGGACGAAGGCAATATCCCATTTATAAGTTATCACACTTCCTTCCGAATTGATTGTCATGGATTCATTGGCCGTATTTAAACGAGCTTACCTCTATCATATTCTCTATGCTCCCGTGTGATTTCATTTGTTCATACAAAGCCTGCAAAGGTGTTCCATCCCCGTGCCGCCTTTGCTGTTGGAATAAATATGTGGTGCCTGCTTCTGCTTAAGAACACTGATAACCTGATGACAGATCATTTATCATTGATCTTAGTTTCCATTAATAGGATTCTTCTTCCCCGCATTTGCTTCCAAGATGGAAACCCTTTGCTATGACAAGCTTCCATGCACCAATCTGCAATCCATTTCAGCCCCCTTCAATGTCGAAAAGGATCACGATCTGCGGTTGCTAACTTTTGATACTCTGCATTCCGAGTTTCTGGCACGGACAGGGTACAAGGAAAAGGTCTATGTTTCAATCACACATCTCTTACCTACCAGTTGTGGCCCATTCCTCTCAGTCGAAACAGATTTCAGAGATGAGGACTGTGATGACAGTGTGTGATTAGGTGGGTCAGAAACACAGTGTTCACGAGGAGGGGGAAACGAGAGGGTGGAAGGTGTTTGGGTGATTCAAGGAACGGGTGCTTAAGTTTGGAGAAAGAACGATTGAAAGTAGACGGCGGAGGGAGATAGGGAAAAGGGTGAGGATGGGTAGCAGAAAGAGCAGATGGGAGGAGCCTGGAAGAGTACCAAAATGCCATAACCTTCATAAAGACAATTTTTTCCAATCATAAGCATTCTATGTATCTAAATTTTGCGATCCTTCAAAAGGAAAATCAATTTGGATTCCTGCTTGCAATCCTTGATTAAAACACCATCAAAGGAGATTGTAGGGGGTTGAAGGCAATTTTCCAAAAATTTGAAGGGTTTTCATTTCTATATGTTTTTTTTTTCAATGTTTCTCGAAATGAAACACTGAAAACAAGTGATTATCTTTATTCAGAATTTTATTAATTTCTTATTTTTTTTATCCAAAACAAATGTAAGTTTCAGTTGGTACCGACTGGTTTAGTCCGGACGAAAACATCATAACCTTCATAAAGGCAATTTTTTCAGAATTCTATTAATTTCTTATTTTTTTATCCAAAAAAAATGTAAGTTTTGTTGGATTCCTGTTTTTTGTTCCAATGTTCCAATGTTTCTCGAAATGAAACACTGAAAACACTGAATATATAATTTTTGATTGACCAGAATAGCAGGACAGGATTCCTGTTTCCAACCCCAAATAGTGGGGATGAGGTATTATTGTAGTTGTAACTAAACAGCTAAATTGCACTTGAATAGCAAAGAATTATTAGTAAAGCCTGCCAAGGAATTTAAAAAAAAAAAAAAAAACCAACAAGGCCTTGATTTTGAGTTTCGATTTCGAGGATCGCACCTCTGGGATATTTTATTTTTTTTTATCAATGGGATAATTGCAAGAGAAATTTTCAGAAATTTCATTTGAATAACAAAGCTTTCTTAGAGAAGCGTGCCTGCCAAGAAGGGTGGGGTGGGGGCACTACAACAACAAGATCATGGTTCTGAATTTCGATTTCGAGGGAAATTTCACACCTTTCGAATAGAAGAATTTCGAGGGAATTTTTGAGAGATTTGCTATTTCACATTAAAATTATATGAAATATCAGTCCCTTCTTCACTAGATCCGCAAAGTCATTAGCAGACTTTTACATCCTAGTGAGTGAGATGTTTAATAAGGATGCCAAGAAACCAATTTGCCTAATAAAATGCACAAGTCTCCAAGAGGTAAAATCAGAAACTAGTCCAAGAGATCACCATAGCCAAATCCGCTTCCACCACTAATCTAGTCAGATCAAGACTCCAAGTCATCTTC